>JASANC010002722.1:0-145124 GCA_030248135.1 Theristus sp. LFF4_11 | reverse complement strand
TCCTGGTATGGCGACAAATTGCGAAGCAACGGTGGCAAAAATTCTCGGGTAACTTTGCGCTGATTGCGAAAAAGTGGGTACCGTTGCGCAATTTGGCGTAGAAAAATTACGCACTTTTTTTGCAATCAGCGCAAAAAGTTACCCTAGAACCCGCTTTTGGATTTTTGCCACCGTTGCTCCGCTATTTGTCGCCATACCAGGAAAGAAACCGTGCCTGTATGCGGACGTTTCTGTGATGGAATTTGTACTGTCTTTTTGTAAGCACTTCTTGCACGTAAGTTTGTGCTACGTGAAACGTTTATTCACCTGCACGTCGGAGAAAACCCGCTGGATAGCCCGCCATTGAGCCGTTTCAAAGTCGACAACAATTTGCTGCCACTTGATTGCGTTGACTGATGATCGCAGCCGGTCAAACATCACCACGTACGCGTCGGTAGTACGCCAGTACATGAACGCGTGCACAACCGCAATATATGTCTCGCCGAGCTAAATGTACACATCTAACTAGTGTATCTCTGCGTTCAGTTCAAATGTAAAAAAGTAAATGACAAATGTAGGTTAGTTTATTTCAATTATTGTATCTATATATGTACCTGAATGTGGACTATTGTAAGTTGCCAGTGCCTGGATGGCACTGGATCAAACGTTGAATCCACAAAGACAAATTCAGCTTCGGCCATCAAAACCAGCTCAGAAGGTGCCGACAACATGATAATGCCCCAGTTGGCATCTCGGTACAAAAAGCGGCTACAACAAAAGTAAGTGCAGTTGAATGCATACAGGGTGGAGCAGTAGTGGCCACGACTTTGAAAGGCTGTAGCGTGGTAACCGTTTTATCAGCATGCAAAAAAAGTGTTTTTCAATTTTTGGCTTAGCATTTTTTCTGCTTTCATTCTAACATTCTAAAATTACAGGATATTCCACCTAATTTTCTGTACGGTCTCTTCAAAGTTTTGTCTGTTTCTGGTTGAAAGTTCAGATGAAGTGGTTGACGCGCTGCAGTGTTTCATATTGGTCACTACTGCGTAAACCTGCAGATATACTGGTCTCAACAACAACGCTGTTCAACATTGGACCAAGCTTAAAGTCCCATTCATGCACGCGCGCGCTGAAGCGCGTTGACGTGCGCTAACATGAATGTGCGTATGTTCTAAAACTGAAGCGCGCTGTTTTTTGCTTGGTGAATGTGTAGCGAAGTGACGCCCGTCAGCGCGCTTCAACCTCCACGAATGGCGCTTAACTTTACCTTTCATAAATGCCCTCGTCGTTCGGGTAGAAATTCAGACAGAATTCGTGCAACTCGTCTAATTCACATTTGAACACATCAATTGCAGGCACGTGGCATCGACGCCATCGACGAGCGGCCTGCTGTGCAGCACTCTCACCACTCATCGGCAGATTGCTCAAAATCTCATGGCGCAGGTTCTGGCCGTGCGCCATTTCTCGCTCGATCACTTTTTTGGCCTCCTGTATGTTTTATGACATCGTTTTACATTGCATTTTTTGTCGATTAAGCTGTAAAAGAACTTTTTTTCAAAAACACGCCTTTCTGGCGATGATCATGGATGGCCTCCGTGAACGAAAAAAGCAACTGCGACTAATAATTAGGTACGCCGCTGTTTTTACGCTTGTCACGTGGTTTATTGTTTGTTTACATTACACCAACCGTGTGCAATGTGTCATTGTAATTTTCCCCTTTGGCTGTTTTGCTCTTAGCACGCATTTTGATTCCACGAGCCAGAACTGCGCCGAACGATATCGGTCGACACCGATAATGATGCCCATCATCGATGTCACGTTGGCCGGGCAAGAAGCGCATGACACCAGGTAGTGTTTGCCATGTGTGGTACTCCTGTTGTGGCTGATTGTTCTTCATATCGATGTCCCGTTCTCGACGGCATCTGACACACGAATAGTAGTGGACATCGCCGGTTTTAGTTCGTGTGAGTTCGAACCACTGATCCTCGGTGCCATGTCGGTGTGCTCGCGCAAAAATTACGTGGTTTACGCCGTGAGTACTCTGCTGCGAGATGACAAATGGCACCTGCGCAGCACGATGAAACAAGTGATTTACACATAACAATGACTGTATTTTGGCACATATAGTTGGTTCGTAGGTTTGTAGGTTGATGAATGATCACGTTCTGAGAAGTTTGGATCAGTTTTTTTATGTTTCAGCTGGCATTGGATACCGATGCGATGAGAGTATGAGCCAAACAGCACTGAGGCAACTATATAACTTACGTGGTCCGTTTTATTTCAACTTAATTGATGTTTGTTCGAGCTCATTTCAACAAATTGTTGGATGAATTCAACAATGTTTGAGGTGTTTAGAAAAGACGAATTGATAAACAACTTTTTTTGTTACTGGAATTGCTGGAATACAAAATCGAAAAACTAAAATTATGCTAATTGGTCGCATGCTGTTGTGTGTTTTTTCTATTGGTGTTAGCAGCCATGCAATCAGCATGCATCATCAAATGTCAAAATCAAGTCTGAAATTTTTGTGTTCTAGTATTTCAATATTTTTTGCTCAAAAATTCCGTTCTCACAAATCATGGTGCGATTCATGCACAGAACCGCTATTCATCCTGTTTGAGGTAAACTAGCTGACGGATTCTATTTGATTGTGTATTATTGTTGTGATTGTGTATTATTATGTATTATTATTTTTTGAATTATTCTATGCCAGGACTCAGGAGCAAATTATGTAGCAGCCGCCTGTAGGTTTCAAAAATGTCTAATCCAAAAGTTTTCATTGATATTTTATCTGTTTTTTTTCTGTTTCACAATCAATTATATACATATGTAATTCTCAATTTCTCACTATACAATTTCACACAAAAAATCAAACTCAATCAGCATTTTTTGAAACAAAAACGTGTCAAATTTTAGGTGCATCAGGGCGTCTGTGCAGCCGGAACAACACCAGCGTTGCACATTCTCGCGTTTCTTACAACCACAGTCCGCATAGTCCACGAAAAATTGGTGCTGATTTGTGTTCCACTGAAAATATTTCTTTCATGTGTTGATAAATTTAGAAAATGTTCTTTATTCGCGTGATTGCTCTATTCAGCCTGGTCGTCCATTACATTTGTTCAACTGATTTGTTTCCAATTATTTTACAAAACGTTGTTCCAATATATCTTGTGAGTTTGCAAGTTTTTTTGAAACACTTTGCTGTTGCAGTTGGAACTATTTACCCATATGAGGAATAATAAAAGCTCGTTGGAAATAAAATTACAGGGTACCTTGGACGTTTGCGTTTGCACATCCTCTTGCTCACTACCACTGCTGTTGTCGTTTTCTTCTTTCTCTTCTTCACCTACTCCCGAATCCGAGTCGTTGCTGTCTCCACGATGTTCGCCATATTGTTCCTGTGATAAGTCAGCGTTTCGTTTTTATTTTTAAAATGAACAACAGGTCACCTAAAAAATTTTGTATGCGCTGCAGCGTGTGCCGGATGTGGCTCCGTAACGTTTTTCACAACTTTTGCAACGCGAAAATTCTACCAAAACCAAACGAAAGGAGCCGATATTTACCTCATTTTCGCTGACATTATCACGTTCACTGCTGCTGCCGTCGCCGTCAAAACGGCGGTTTTTGTCACGGTGACTGTTGTTGGCAAATGTGTGTGGGCGGTTTTCGTTTTTCCTTCGAGTTTTGTTTTTCCGTTTTCGCTTGCGGTTTCCTTGTTTCTGCATGCAGACGTTGTTGTCGACGTGCCTTCGCAAATTGGCCGGCCTTGTGAATTGTGTGCCACACATGTCACACACCGTTTGCTTTTCGTCGTCGTCGTATACTCGCTCCAAAGCAATGCCGTGCTGGCGCAACAGATGCCGACGCATATTTTGTTCGTAAGTGAACTGACGCCCACATTCTGGGCATTCAGCAAGTTCATTCATCGTGCCTTGTCTTCCTAAATAGATTGAGACAGTGTTAGGTCACGTCCGTACCATACCCGTGCGACGGTGTGAGGTACCAATGTGCGCGGCCCTCAAAATCGGTGTGCCGCCCGCAAGAGCTTGTTCCGGTTGCATTTTGGCGACACCGGTTTGAAGGCTGTGCACCATTTTAAGAGCTCTGCACCATTTTGAGGGCTGTGCGCTATTTAAAAGGCAGCCGGTGCAATGAAGCAATGCTCGCAAAGTTTCTTGCGGTCTGCACAACCGGTTTGAGGGCTGCGCACATCGGTACCCCACACCGTCGCGCGGGTATGGTCACGTCTATGGTAATAGTTTTTGCCGAAACCACAACGACGAAAGGCAGACTGACTGAAAACTACAAACTGGAAATAAAATTAAAAAACGGTTGAATGAACATAAAACAGGATCAAATTTTTTTGCACAGTTCCTAGGATTGACAAAATGACAAAATACACGACTGCCATTCCGTCACCGTGTCATTCAAAGTTCCGCTTGCGACAGTCAATGTCAAATGGGATTACCAATCACCGATTCTTTTTGTTTTAAGATCACAAAATTGTCCGCCCTCTTGGACTTTTCACATTTGAAGCTTTGTTTCCTTTTTTGAAACTAAAGATTCAAAATTTCAGTGCTTGATCGAAAGGAAGGATTGGCCCGGCCGGTTTTCCGGTTCACAAAAGCGGATTTCAGTTGCAACGGAGATCAGTCGTCATGTCTACAGATTGTAATGTGCGATGTTCTCGAAAGAACACCGTCTTCAACTTGAAATGCCCACATTCTCGACCATTCTGTTTGTTTTTATTGAATTATTCATCCTAGTCCTAGTCTCAAGCTTTAAATTTATTTTTTCCTTAACAATCAAGGAGGGATGGGATTTGCTCTGCTCCGTTTAAAGTTGTAGGCGCACGAAAAAGGTTTAGGGTGTGCAGAAAATTTTGGGGGGGGGGTGTCCGCCAGACAAAATTTCATGGGGGGGGGGTGGGGGGGGTGTCGGCCAAATTTTAGAGGGGGGGGGTACGGTGGGGGGGGTGCCCGGTTTTAGGGGGGGGGGTGGCACGGTGCCCCCCACCCCCCCCCACCCGACGGTCTCGGGTGCTCTGGGGGGGTGTGTGTACCCCCCCCCCCCCCCCCCCCCCCCCCCCCCCCGCCCCCCCCCACCCCCCCCATGAAATTTTTTCGCTTAAATTTGAAAGGAAAAACGCTAAATTTTGCTGCAAAATCTTTGAAATTACAATGAAGATGGTCAAGTTATCATATATTCAGCTTATATTATGGACTTTATAGACAAAAAATCATGATTTTCGAAAAAAAATTTAGGGTGTGCAGAAAATTTTGGGGGGGGGGTCTCCGCCAGACAAAATTTCATGGGGGGTGTGGGGGGGGGGGGGTGTCGGCCAAATTTTCGAGGGGGGGGGTCCGATGGGGGGGGGGGGGTGCCCGGTTTTAGGGGGGGGGGTGGCACGGTGCCCCCCCCCCCCCCCCCCCCCCCCACCCGACGGTCTCTGGTGCTCTGGGGGGGTGTACTAGGGTTGTTAAAAAAAACAAAAATCGTCATTTTTGTTTTTTTTTAAAAAAAAAAATTTTTTTTTTAAAAAAAAAATTTCAAAAATCAAAGTTGTGCTAAATCAATCAGGGAGTCCGAAGAACCACATATGATATGCAAGCGCCTCCCGAATGACACCCGTATGGCGGAACTTTGCAGATTTTGTTTTGGTGACCTCAATTACCCCTTTTCCAAACCGTCACCATGCCTCTTCTTGTGTTTTGACCTCCAAAACGTCACTAATTGTCCCCAGCTAAGCTAATGCTAAAGTGAAGACAAACATACCGCCTTGAAATTCGATCAATTCTTCTGATGGTGTCGCGACGACACGACACGAAGCAGCAACCAGACAACGTAGCGCTTGCAAACGGTGCAGCGAGCACAATCGGACGCTCTGCGAGGCTAATCGTCACCTTATCTGCATCGGAAATGGTAGGCTAAGCTTTGGGACGCTCAAAAACTTCATCGCAGATGTTGTCGAAGCCTAAAATCAGTCGGTAAAACGGCCCAAAATCGACTGCTAAAGGTTTTACGAGGTATAATCAAAGAAAATTTTTGTTGAACTTTCGAAAAATTGTGCCAAAATTGAGGTTTTCAGAGCATATTAGAGGAAAATTTTTCGAATTTTTTTTTTAAAAAAAATCGGCATTTTTGTTTTTTTTTAATCACTTTTTTTTTTTAAATTTTCATTTTTGTTTAACAACCCTAGGGTGTACCCCCCCCCCCCCACCCCCCCCCACGGTACTGATTGAGGTCACCAAAACAAAATCTGCAAAGTTCCGTCATATGGGAGTCATTCGGGAGGCGCTTGCATACCATATGTGGTTCTTCGGACTCCCTGATTGATTTAGCACAACTTTGATTTTTGAAATTTAAAAAAAAAAAATTTAAAAAAAAATGACGATTTTTGTTTTTTTTAACAACCCTAGTCCAGCCTGATTCCAGAGTCCAGTCCAGATACCGACAAAAGCTTCTGCAATTGGTTTCATGAGCTCGTTAGTCGTTAATGGTCTGAAAAGCAGTAGATTTTAAGTTACCTTGGTTTTATGCTTCAAATTGGAGGAAACCTGCTTGTCAATTCTTGGGTGTTGCCGATTTGTCGTCTCGAAGAAGCGCGGCGTGCGTTGTCCATCAACAACAACGTGGTGAACCGGTGCGTTTTCTATCGGCATTTTTGTTTTTTTAACTCACTTAAAAAAAATTCGATTTTTGTTTGGTTGTTAAAAAACAAAAATCGTCATTTTTGTTTAAAAAAATTCAAAAATCAAAGTTGTGCTAAATCAATCAGGGAGTTCGAAGAACCACATATGATATGCAAGCACGCCTCCGTGGCTCGGTGGTTAGCACGTTCGCCTTCAACTCAGAAGGTGACGGGTTCGATCCCCCACGGAGGATGACAAACTGCCGCCAGTGTAGCTCTCTACTCCAATAACTACACTCGTTTTCAACTGAAGCTTTCGGATTCGCTGCCCTGCGGGGATATAGCGACCGCAGGCCACCGAAACCGAAATCGGGCCAAGATCACTGGTGCCCCCAGGACAGAGCGGGGCTTAGAGGCTGCCCCCCTCACGTGGCGAGGGTATTGGTTCCACGGATGGTGAGCCGTCCGTTCCCCAATCCCACCGGAGTTTGGTACCTTCGGGTTTCCGGAATCGGTGGGGGGCGTGTTTCAAATATTAAAAAAAAGAATGACTCCCGTATGGCGGAACTTGGAGATTTTGTTTTGGTGACCTCAATTACCCCTTTTCCAAACCGTTACCATGCCTCTTCTAGTGTTTTGACCCTCAAAACGTCACTAATTGTCCCCAGCCCAAGTGAAAATACACATACCGGCTTGAAATTCGATCGATTCTGATGATGTGTCGCGACGGCAGGACACGAAACGGCAACCAGACAACGTAACGCTTGCAAACGGAGCAGCTCGGACGCTCAAATTTAGATTGCGAGGCGAATCGTCACCTTATCTGCATCGGAAATGGTAGGCCAAGCTTTGGGACGCTCAAAAACTTCATCGCAGATGTTGTTGAAGCCTGAAATCAGTCGGTAAAACGGTCCAAAATCAACTGCTAAAGGTTTTACGAGGTAATATCAAAGAAAATTTTTGTTGATCTTTCGAAAAATTTTGCCAAAATTGAGGTTTTCAGAGCATATTAGAGGAAAATTTTTCGAATTTAAAAAAATCGGCATTTTTGTTTTTTAATCACTTTTTAAAAATTTTTTTTTGATTTTTGTTTAACAACCCTACTCCCGTCCCGAATGACTTCCGTTTCCGTGTGGCGAAACGTTGCAGATTTTGTTTTGGTAACCTCAATTACCATCACAGATGTTGTCGAAGCCTAAAATCAGTCGGTAAAACAGTCCAAAATCGACTGCTGACGGTTTTACGAGGTAATATCAAAAAACAGTTTTTTGAACTTTCAAAAAATTGCGCCAAATTTGAGGTTTTCAGAACATATTAGAGAAAAAATTTTCGAATTAAAAAAATCGGCATTTTTGTTTTTTGATCACTTTAAAAAATTCGATTTTTGTTTAACAATCGTATCAACAACCCTAGTTTGGATTGGAGGATGGGGGGGGGGGGACGATAAATTCGAAATTTTTTGGGGGGAGAAGGCGGTTCTACTCTGCCTAAGGTTTTTTCCAGTTCCGCTACTATCTACCGAAAACACGTCGTCTGTCTGTGTGGTTTTTACCTGCGGAATACGGAGCGAAAGTGCAGTAAGCATTCATTCACAAATGGACCAGACCGGGCGAAAACAACAAATAATACTTAATTAAAACAAGCGGCGGTGAATGGAATTTCTTCAATAAAGTCAACGTTGTCGTCGTGAGGTGACGTGACGAACCGAACAAACAGCCGAAACAATGACGGACATTTCGGCGGACCTGCGACAGAAACAGCTCGAGGCGTTGTGGCTCTCGGGGCCGCAGCACGGAGAGTGTCTGTCCGTCGAGTCTCTGATTGACGTGCTCATTTGTCTCTACCAAGAGTGCCAGAGTTCAACGTTACGCAAAGAGAAAAATGTTGCTCAATTTCTTGACTACGGTTGGTTGTCGTTTTTGATTTGCTTGCATTTTGTTGCTTGCTTGATGGTGATTTTCAATTTTTAACTGTCGAAATCATGCATGTACATGTAATGTGTGTGATTGTGATTCAGCAGTAAAATCCCTTGGAAGCCAAGTATTGAGGAGCTCAGACTTTGTATGCAAGCAATTGGTCCAGTCCTCGATGGCGTTCTGTACACCTTTCTGGGTTAGCCCTAACTAAGAACATCGCCTAAAATCACCGTTCGTTCGTTCTTTAGGTGGTGCGGGTGATCCTTGCACGGATTTTACTTAATTTGCTAGTTTTGTACCGATTTTGAAAAGAACATCTCAAGCGTTTTAAGCGTCCACACGTTCGCACAACACAGCACAAGCATTGCATTTTTGGCTAAAAACTGGCGAATGCTATTTTCCTGGCAGAAATAAACTCATATGTACTTATTCAATGGTTTTGATCAGTTGATTTCGATTTCATTTGCAAAGTCACCGTTTGTGCTTGTAGTAAGAAACAAGTGGATTCTCCAGAACACAACAGCCGCATAAATTTCATCGCTCGCACATTTCCCACTTGTCACATTTTGTTTGCAGTTGTGACGCGCCAATAGTGCTTTCCGCAGCCGACACTTCATATTATGAGTTTTTACGAAAACCTGTGCTTAGAGATAGTGTAGCGTAATCATATTGAAAAGCCTCTTCTAGTGCGTGCTCACAGCCTCTAAATCGTAGGTTTTTCGTTGTCAATGAGCTTGTTGGACTGTGTCGGTTCAGCCATTTTTTCCAGCCCAACTAACGCCGTAAACAATGTTTGTTGTTGATAGTTACAGAGTGGTGTGTGCGCTTGGTTTAGCAAAGTGAAGAGGCTCAGTCTCAGTTTGCTCCAAATGGAACACTGATAATGGATGCACCATGCAGCAGTTTCTAAAATTGGCTGCTTTGTGTTTCGGGCTACAAACACGGTAATTGGGTTCAGAGAAAAATTGGCAAAAATCAATTTCAGTTTAGGCAGCCGTTTTTCGTTCTTCGGCGCGTGGATTCGTCAATTAGATTTGAATGCCGGATTTTGCCTTGAAAACTGTGCAGCTGAAAGTTCAAACTTCAATCAAATTCAGAACCTCCAATTTCATTGCAGAAATTAATCCAGTGAGCTGATTGGCTGCTTTTTGTTGACACCGGCAAACCATCTTGTCTCATTCAAGCTTTTCTAAAAGTAGCTTTTTGCTCAAAAAACATTTTGACAACAGTTTCTTATTCGATTTTCGTTAGCTGTTTGCTTGTTCGCCTGACAATGAAATTGGCATTTTCGACGCGAATCCAAAGCACAAAACAAAACGTTCCTCTAATAGTGTACAGTGTATATAATAACGGTGTTGAAAGTGAATGAAATGAATGAAAGGCAGTGAAATTGACATTTTATAGTTTGGAGCAGATTGAACACCGGCTTCAAAACATCTTTCTGTTGCATCTTGCGTCTAATAATCTGAACACATTCTTCCAACGTTTTATTCAGTCGTAATAAACACACAACGGCATTTTCTTTATTCTTGTTCTCTTTACACAACAATGACAATGGAGTGTGGCAGACTGTTTTTATTTTATTTTGTGTTCTCGATTACGCCCCCGCAGGGGGGGGGGTGAATATGCGAACAGACTGAAACCGAATGTGCGATTTCATTTCAAGATCGGAAACACTGATTGGCTGGAAAGCGTGTTTTTGTGACCAATCGGAGCAGCTGCGTGGTAGTATTGATTGACAAAAGTGTGTCTCTGATTGTGTGTTTTGAAACATCTGCGGTTAGTTGCGTTTGACTTTTTATCTGTCGTCTAGTCTGCTTATCTACGTCGGTTCATTCATTTCATTCAAGTCCACCTACTGACAGGACACGCGTTCAGAAACCGAGTCGAGTCATTCTGGAATTTCTTATGAAATTTTATGTAAATACCAAAATTCTGAGCTCAGCTGTGACTGACTGCGTGCTGGGGGTTGACGAGATGTTCAAAAACAGAAGTTCAAAAACGAAATGTTATTACGGCGCAAATCGTTTGTCAACGCACAGAAAAAACGCTGAAGAATTTCCGAAACAATCATCTGACATCATTCATCAAACTTTCAGATAGTTGCCATTGCAGTCTTGCCTGGGTGACATAAATATTGCATGTACGTGAAAAAAACTCAGTTTTTGCCGTTGGAAAAACTTTTTTCCACTTTCAAAATGGTGAACAAAAAGGTTTGCTTTGCTAGCTGTCGGCTCCGGGCAGACAAAAAAGTTAGTGTCGCTCTCAAATTACATCGCTGTTTTAGCCATTTTCGGTGGCCTGGCACAGAGTGCAGTTGTTTTTTTTTCAACCAACATTTACAACGAAAAAGTTCTGCTGAGAGATATGAACGAAAAAGTACGAGATTATTACAGTGTGGATTTTGTATGAGCTTCAGCAGCGTTTTTGTTCGAAACGGTTTTTAGTTTCTGTCCACTGTAACCAGACGCATAGCTGAAACAAATGGGGACTGGAAAAAAGTGGTGTTTTTTGCTCAGTCTTGCATGGATGAGTCACATTTGAAAATATTTCACAGAAAGAACGTTCCGTTGCGCGATATTGGTAAAAACGAGCGTTTTAGATATGGTTGTTTTGTTTTTGTGCCGTTACACACATGCTGCGCTGAAATGTTTTAAAAAACATAGAGACAAGAAAAATTCGATTGATAGTTTTCAAAACAAAACCATGTATGTATAATAATAATATCAGATAGATGAACATTTGTGAATGTATGTGAACAAACACTAAACAAGCAGAATAGGATGGAATTGGAGTATATGAATGTTGGGGGAAGGCAATGTTGTTGAATTGAAGATCGTCATAATCAAATGATGCACCAAGATCCTTTTAACTGACATCGCATCACTTTTTAAGAAGGAAACGTGTCTCTTCCAAAAATTGACTGAAGTCGTCAGTCGATCTCTGCACGTGCTACTTGATGACATAAAGAATTTCTGAAATGCAACCAATCAGCGATGCACCTTCATTTTTTCTCCTTTCAGTAAAACCAGTGATCAATCGTGCGAAGGCGTTGCGCCTGAGCAGAGACGACTTCGAAGTGCTCAAGGTGATCGGACGCGGAGCGTTCGGCGAAGTGGCCGTGGTCAGGATGAGGCACACGGAAAAGGTGCGGTGGGGGTGGGCTTTGCTCAGTGGGCATTCACTGGCATTTTCGCTTCGTTTCAGTTTCATTTCATTTCATTTTCGTTTCGTCAGTTTCATTTCATTTCATTTTCGTCAGTTAGTGCTTTGCCGCTACTGCGGACAGGTGTTGCAGCAATTTGGTGTTAGCCATGCTGAACGTTAGCGATATTTTTCGGTTTTCTGGTGCACTACTACTGCCGCCCTTTTTCGGTTCATTTCCTTTTGTTGGGCGAAACGCTAGAAACTCAAATAACCGAACGTCAACCGAGACCGAAAACTTGACATTGCAGGTGTTTGCGATGAAAATTCTGAACAAGTGGGAGATGCTGAAAAGGGCGGAGACGGCGTGCTTCCAAGAGGAACGCGATGTGCTCGTCAATGGCGACAGGCAGTGGATCACGAACCTGCACTACGCGTTTCAGGATGAACAAAACTTGGTGCGTTTCTTTTCCGTTGGAGCGGCTCCACCCAGACCCGTGCGAGGGTAGTATGACCACGCTACGGTTTCAAACCGGTATCACTCACCGACAACCGTTATCCGCTCGGATTTCCTCTGCACTGAAAAGTTTAAAGAACGCACTTGAGGAACCACTCGATGGTTATCATGCCCATTCGCGAGCGAAGCGGGAGCGGAGCGGACAGCGGATGCAGGCATAATATGGCCCGTCTGTCGCTCGCGCGTAAATTCCAAACTTACTTTGCCTCGCTCTGTGAACATAAAAGGAGCTGAGATTTTTTTCTGCGGCACACAGGCAGACAATCCACAGATACACTGTGTGCACCAGAAAGTTTTTTCGTGGTGATCTTCTACACACGCTGTGTGCGTATTTTATCAATTCTGAAAGTGAAAAAAAATTATTCTTGTTTACCCCTTTTTTTCGGCAATGTCATCAAATGTGTACGCAGTTTCAGTGATATAAAGAAAATTCTGACTGCTATGAGAAAAACATTTTCTAGGGTAAAAATCTTCGGGATTTTCAAATTTCGCATTCATTTTTTTCTCCGATGCTTCCCAAGGCTTTAAATTTAGCTTGTTTGTATAAAATTACAAAAAATGCTTATTTTGAGGTGTATTTGCGATTTCTGCGCGTGAAACAAACCGTTATTTGACAAATAAAACAATTTCTAGGGGTAACCAACAACGGAGAGTTTGAATTTGACCTTTATTTTTGAAAAAAATCAAAGGAATAGCTGTTAAATAACCAAAGTCGTGACGATTTCGGGCAAATCGGCCGTGGAAATTGGCGAAATCGGTTCAAAAACAAAAAAATGAGAAAGTGGTGTATTCCGGGGTAATTCAATACGCTGATCACGGATTTTGGGTTAGTTTTCTTATGTGAGCAACTCTATATACTGAATCGTGACGATTTCGGGCGAATCGGCCGTGGAAATTGGCGAAATCGGTCCCAAAACAAAAAATGAGAAACTGGTGTAGTCCGGGGTAATTCAATGCGCTGATTACGTATTTTGGATTAGTTTTCTTAGCTGAGCACTCTACATACTGAATCGTGACGATTTTGGGCGAATCGGCCGTGGAAATTGGCGAAATCGGTCCAAAAACACAAAATGAGAAAATTGTGTTTTCCAGTATAATTCAATGCGCTGATTACGGATTTTGGGTTAGTTTTTTCATGTGAGCAACTCTAGATATTGAATCGTGACGATTTCGGGCGAATCGGCCGTGGAAATTGGCGAAATCGGTCCAGAAACGAAAAACAAGAAAAGGGTGTTTCCCAGGGTAATTCAATACGGTGATCACGGATTTTGGGTTAGTTTTTTATGTGAGCAACTCTGGATACTGAATCGTGACGATTTCGGGCGAACCGCCGTGGAAACTAGCAAAATCGGTCCAAATGCAAAAAACAAGAAAACTGTGTTGTCCATGGTAATTCATTGCGCCGATGACGGGTTTTGGGTCAGTTTTCTTATGTGAGCAATTCTAGGTACTAAATCGTGACGATGTCGGGCGAATCGACCGTAGAAATAGCAAAGGCGAAATCGGCCCAAAAAACGAAAAATAAAAAACCTCGGTTATCCGGGGTTTAGAAGAATGTGTGGCCAACGAGATGTGAATTTGGTCCGACCTTCGGGACTTATTTAAAAGTCAGAATATTATCTAAAAATGCGGGAGACGCATATAAAAGGAGGAATATGGCTTTGTGTAAGCAGTGAGAGACTTGGCTCGACAACTCTTTTCAAGTCTCTGATGTGGTACACACGGATACAAGTACATAAGAGCCATATTTTTGCGCCGTTTATTCATTATTTCAGTTGCACATGTACTTTGTAGACAATTAAAACTTTAACATTTGCGGTATTTCGGGCATTTAACGACCACTAAAACCACTAAAATAACGATCAGACTTCCCAGATCGCTGATACTGGTTTGCCCAGGACAAAGTTATCGCAGAGGCATTGGGGAACGCAAGGTCCCTTTCTATGGCAAAGGCAACGACTCACGGGACAGTTTATCCTGCCACTAGAGTTTGGCAAAAAGGGTGAAAATCAACGGAAGACAACACCTTTTTGTCGCTGGTGCTGCTGTATGCACAGCGTGCGTACGTTAGCAACAACGATAAAGCTACATGCAGCAATGTTTTGCAATCTCTGATGTTTCTGTTTTTTTGCACAGAATTTACAGATTCTTGATTTACAGAAGTTCTGCACAGAATTTGCACAGAATTTCGCTCATGATGTGATTTCGGACTAAACTGTAAAGGACAGTCAAAAAATAATTTTAAAACTTTTTTACGCTTTTCAGCAAAACAAACGCGGCGCAAAAATATTACTCTTATGTACTTGTATCTGTGTGTACCACATCAGAGACTTGAAAAGAGTTGTCGAGCCAAGTCTCTCACTGCTTACACAAAGCCATATTCCTCCTTTTATATGCGTCTCCCGCATTTTTAGATAATAGTACATCTCCTCCTTAAAGTTTGGTCTGCCCCTACGCTTAGCCCTGAGTGCAACAAGTTGATAGACGAGTGCGCCACGAATAGGTCACGATTTTGTTCATTTTTCGTTTTGTTTGCGGTCATCACCTCTTCATTTATGAGTTTCAGTACCTCGTAATGGACTACTACGTCGGCGGCGACCTGCTAACGTTGCTGTCGAAATTCGAGGACCGTCTGCCTGAGGATCTGGCGCGTTTCTATGTCGCTGAAATGGTCTTGGCCATTGACAGTATACACAAACTCGGCTATGTGCACAGGTGTGGAAATACACGCGTGTGTATGCGTACAGTTGATTGAGTGTTGACTTTGTGCATCTTCAAGTCAATAAATGCATTGTTAGGTAGTTTGTAGTCAGGGATGCATACCCACAAAACGTTCAGAGCGCCAACATTGCGGCTCCCTCCGTGTTATTTTCGCAGTCCTCAGTCCGCTTTTCGTCGGGGTTAGATTCTCTGGCCTCATTGTCAGGACTCCAATGCGCTCTTTATAGCACAATAATTACACCGTTTTTTAACAGCTTGATTGTCTCCTTGTGAACCCGTGATCAATGCGAACGAGTGTTTGTCTGCAGAGACGTGAAACCAGACAACGTGCTACTGGACATCAACGGTCACATAAAGTTGGCCGATTTCGGCAGTTGCCTGACGATGCTGCCAGATGGCACCGTACAATCGAGCATCGCTGTGGGCACGCCTGATTATATATCGCCGGAAATACTCAGGGTAGGTGGGGGGGGGGGGGTGGTGGAAACTTGGGAAACGATTGGGTCAAAACAGAAAGTGTCAGTTGATTAATGGTGGATGTGTTACATTAAAGAAGATCTCTTGTACTACCCGCTAAAAACTGTAAAAACCAACATTTGGCGTCATGATCATAATTTTCCTGAAGACAATTTCCATGGATGAGTCGTTTGACACCTCAAAGATGAAAATAAAAAAAGGAATACAAAAAATACGCAACCAAAAATTGCAAAATAAAGCTGCGCAAAAGAAGTCCCGTAAAATAACGCGAGTTCAGAAATATGCGACGGAATTAGATGTGTTCATTTTGCCGTAATAGACCAAACAGACCAAAACCTCTGCATTTGCAAGCGTTGCCCCGTCTACGTTGCAGGCGATGGAGGACAACCGCGGGCGTTACGGTGCCGAGTGCGACTGGTGGTCGCTGGGCGTGTGTGCCTACGAGATGCTCTTCGGCGAAACGCCCTTCTACGCGGAGTCGCTCGTCGAGACCTACAGCAAGATCATGAACCACCAGGTGTGGCCCAAGAGCGTTGACCATTGGTGTTCAGTAATAAAACGAAATCCGCTTGGTTTTTTTGTGGTTTCTAATTGGCAATTGTGCAATAACTAATCAATTGTGTTTTTTCGATGCAGTTTTGCTGCATTTTCACACGCTCTTGATTGTCAGTGTGAATCATGAAAACGACTCCAATCGCATTTGCTGTTTAGATATCGCGGCAGTGAAATGGTGCCGCGAACTAATATTTGGTGCTCACTAGATTTTTTCTTGCATTCGATTTGACTCAAATTCAAAAACACATCAGTTCATAAGTCCTATGACCTAAATTTGTTCCTAATTAGGAGCAAATCTGAAAACGCCAATGTTTTCACAGGAAATGTTCGAGTTCCCCGAGATGACCGAGGACGGGCGTCCGATCGAGGTGTCGCAAGAAGCGCGTGACCTGATCCGCCGCTTGATCTGTCCGGCCGAGCAGCGATTCGGCAAGAACGGACTGGCAGACTTTCGCTCGCATCCGTTCTTCGCGTCCATCAACTGGGACACGCTGCCTGACTGTGAGTGCACTGGGGGCAACAATGTGATCCCCGGGCAGGGTAGCATGCAGTGTCTAAACCCCGGGGACCATTGATGTGAGCCCCGTCTCGATTTTGGTGGCTTTCAACCGCTTGTATCCCGGAACGTACCAATTCGAATACTTGTTGCGCCGGTAAACCAGTTCAGTTTAATTCGAGGGTTGCACTGGCGGCGTCTTGCCTGTCAACATTGTCAACCGTTTTAATGTTGTCAAACATCGCCACTGTTCTACCAGTTTCGAAAATTCACAATTGATCTTCTTTTTTTCATTCTGCTTTTCAGCGGAAGCGCCGTACCGCCCGGAAGTGAGCAGTCCAACGGATACGTCGAACTTCGATGTTGAAGGCAACGATTTCACACCATGCGTAAGTGGTTTTGTTTGTGGCTTGTGCTCTTTGCATATTTTTTCTCGATTTTAATAATTTTCGACAACTTTTTTTCAAAATACCAACAACAACGATTGATTCGTCAGCTTGTGCGAAATTTCAGGATACGAAGCCTCCGAATGTGACTGCGCCATTCACAGGCCACCATCTGCCCTTCATTGGGTTCACATACACGCACGACAGGTTGGCTGGTTTGATTGCTTTTGTTGCACAACTTGACTGCTCTGGATTCACACGATTGTTTTTTTTAATTTTTCAACGAAACTGTATTGTTGTTTATTGCGACAGTCGCAAACTGGTTCAATGTAAACAGTTGCTGAATTTGCATACAAATGTTGTTTTTATTGTTGTGCTACTTGTGCAGGCAGTTTGTAAATTGTGTGCTGATTGATCGGATTCTAATGACTGTCGCCCACATTCAGCAAAACGAACTGCCCATTTTCTATCGTCCCTTTCTTTGCAGTGCTCTATCGGACGTCGCCAGTCTGGCGTCACTCGTGAATGGCAACGCCACTTTGTCGTCGTCAGTGTCAGGTGGCAGCGGCGTTGGCGATCAACACGGCACGCATCCCTCTGTGAGTATGGTGTTTTTCGTCTTTTTTATCATTTTCGTTTTGGGCCTACGTACTGCATGCGATTCATGCAGTTTATCGGGTGTTTCCTGTTTTCGCAAAATACAGTAAAATAGATGATTGATTATGATGGTTGATTGGTGATTGTCCAGTTCACGAATTGTTCTTGTTAGTTTTTTCGTCACACGTCCCACTTCCAAACTAGCTAGTCAAAGTTTTCATTTTCGGAATTGCTCTAAGTTTCGAACACTTCAATTCAATTACATGTTTATAGGTCGGTTTGCCGTGTGACGCGCTCGCAGCGGATGCGTATGAACGGCGCATAAAACGCCTCGAGAATGAGAAGGCAGAGCTGACACGCAAACTGCTCGGTGTGTTTTGCATGTTTTTTGATGTTCTACTTTTATGCTAGTGGTCACGAAACTGATCATCAATCATACCACACTTTATGATAATTTTTTTTTCTGTTTCCACAGAAGCGACGCGTCTCGTACAGTCCTACCACCACGGTGCAGGCCCGGACGGTTTCGTCATGCCGCCCTCGTCCGTGTCGCAAGCGACCGGCAGCGGCGGCGACTCGCACTCAACCAGCGGCTCCGTCGGTGAATCGGAGCAGACGATCGCGCAGTTGAGGGATGAAATCCAGGTGATTTGGGGGAAGGGCGGAGGTTGTTTGGAAGTGGGCTGGTTACAATCATGCGACGGTACAGTGGATGGAACGGTAGAGTAGAACGCTGTGGTGGTGCATGCCGCACGCGAATATTCGTTTGAATTGGTGTTTTGAATGACAGACGTTGATTGGGAGGCCAAAGCAACAGGATTGTCCCAGAAATCTAGCTCAGAGAAATTCAGGTTATAGAGCTCAGCTGAGCTCAATTCATTCATTTTTCAAAAAATAACTCTTTCGCAGATCTTGAAACGCCGTCTCGAGAGTCAAACGGCGGAGACGACGCCGCGACGGGACAGCGAGGCAAATGAACACGAACGAAAATACAGAGAGCTGAAGAACAAGCACAACGCGTTGGTGCTGGAGCGACAGCAGTTGCAGACAGTTGGTCGCACGGTTTTGTGGGCGTATTCTGTTCTGTTTTTCTGTTTTTAAATTTGATGACATCTCCCTACCCAGCAGTTCTGGAAACCCGAAGGTACCAAGCTTCGGCGATTTGGTTTTGTGCAGGGCTTAGCGGCCCGTGAAGCCCTTTGCTATGAGATTTTGTGTCCTCAGAATAAAATTTGTTTTGTCTTTATTCGTTTCGAAGGTCTCCTCAACCACCTTTGACACTAATAATAATTAGTTTCTGGCAAATTGTGGTTTTTGCTGTTGTTGTTTTTGTTGAATGAACCTGAACTATTATAAATCGTCGTCGTGTCTAATCGATTGTTAAAACTGAAACCAATACCAATCATGTAATGGCAAGTTTAGTTGTGATTGTCTTGTTGCTCTCGAACTTGTTTTGTGAGCCTGTAACACTGTTTCCTCCTTGCACGATCGTGTTCCAGCGTTAGCCCTGATTGTCTTCGATGGTGATTTTCGATAACTTCCGATAGTTTTTTGCTTGATTGAATTTGTGTTATAGTAGAGAGTTTTCGAATTCACCTCTGGCATGTTCTCTCTTCCTCTCTCCAGAGCCTTGACGAGCGCACGGATCGATTGCGTCAGCAGACTGCCGAACTGAAAGAAGCAATGCGACTGCGCGATGTCGCCGTGCAGGCAGGACACCACTTGCTTTTATCTCGTGTTTTTGTTGTGGTTTTCTGATCCCGTTCCGAAGCTGCGTTCAGGCTGTTTCGAAAGGCTTGTCGCCTGATTGTCAAGGGATTTCATGGGCGGCTGGTTGGTAGTCCGTTATTATTCTGGCTATGGACACTCTTCCCTTTTTGTAAATCCGGTGACCCATTGGTTAAGCCATTCCAAATGACTTGAGCGCAGCTTTGGAACAGAGTTTACTTTACTATTTCTAGAAGTTTTCCCAGTGTTTTTGTCGTTGTTGTCACTGTTGGTCTTTCATTTTCCCATGGGTTTGTTGAAACTTCTTCGAAGAACGTTTTCAATGGAATTCTAAATTAACCCAGTGCCACTGACTTTGCCAGGATTACGACGAAACAAACAATCTGCTGTTGGACGAGCGGGGTAACTCGAAGAAGCTGGCGAAGTTGGCGGCTGACAAGGAAGCGGAGTGCTCGCAGTTGATGCAGAAGTTCGAGGCAATAAAGGGCGAGCTGAGGAAGCTGGAACGGGGTGGGTTCGGGCGGCTTGTCTGGGGTGTGGCGTGAGGTGTTTTTACGGTTTGGCGCACTCAAGACGGTAAAAACCGGTTTTATTTCTTGTGCCAACTGTAGACACGACCAGCTGATTGAAGGTTGACTCAATTTAAAACGTCTTGCACATAAGAGCGGTATGACTAGCGCTCGATGGCCAAAAAATGGAATTTTGACATTTTGGGCTAAAACGATCCTACTAAGTGTCCTGAGTAAGCGCACAAAATTTTTCGGCCAAACACCTACCGTAACCCGAGTTATGGCCATTTTATGTGTTGGCCGACGGGCGCCGGTGACTCCGGCGACCGATCGTCGAGTTGCATTTTTTGAGCTTTTAAAACAATTTTACGCAAATCCGAGGTGACCACGTGAAAGAGGAGAACAAACTGAATCAGATCCACTACTTTTTGATTAAATTTAGCAAATTTTTAGTTGTGCCCTGAAATTCTGGCTTGTACGACAGAGATTTTAAAAAAGCGCCCGGCTCTAACGGTTTCAGAAAATTTCGCAATAACAGAAAGATAGCCCAGATTCTGGGCTTTACGATGATGCCAAAATCGTGCCCCGTTATTACTTTTTGGCTATTTTAAAATAGTTTTCCGCCGGCCTGGTGGCCAAAAATGTCGAAAAAACGGCTTTTTTGCCATATTTTCCTAACTCTTGTCTGCCAGGGTCATCGCATTCTGCTCTAAACTTGCTGACGTGACCTTCTGCTGTACTCTGAGTAAGTTTGATTTTCTAAATGACCCAATGGAAACTCCACCCAAGCAAAAATATGGCTGTTTTTCGACCGATTTTAGCCGAAAATCACGTGACTACCGGTTGTTACCACTGATACTGAGAACTATGGAGATTGTTACGTTGGTAGAAAGTTAAACTACCTTTTTGGCTACAATGCGGTATTCAGGTAATGACCAGTCATAGATTGCTGAGTTTGTAAAGGCTTTATTTGCTTCACCAAATGTGGCAAATATAGCAAAAAATAGTGTTTTTCGAATATTTTGATGTGTCCGTCCGTGTACAGGGTATTTCCTGGTATAACGACAAATTGCGAAGCAACGTTGACAAAAATCCAAGCACGGCTATTAAAGCAACTTTTTGTGCTGAATCCAAAAAAAGTGGGTACGGTGTCGAAATTTTTCTATATTCACGATGTTCAGGTTTTTTGTCCTTTTGGGTTGTTTCTGGTCTGTGTGGTGTTATACTAAAACTGATCAGGTCAAATTTAGTATCACGGCTCCCCTTGATTAGGCGAATAATGGAAATTTAAATACCGTAACCATATCGTAACTACCGTAACCCGTAGATCACGATTTTTACCATGTTTAACCATTTTTAGGCTTGAAAATGGCAAGCCTGTAGTGTTTTGGTTTTTCGAACTGGTATCATTCGAATTTGCTAACAATCAGTTACACTTGGTCGTGAACACCTTTCATTCAAATACCGTAACTATAGCTTGACTACCGTAACCCTTAAAGCACGGTATGTTACCTATTTTCACCATTTTCAGGCCTGAAATTGGCTTTTTTGGTCCATGCGGTGTTATACTAGAACGAATCTAGCCACAGTTGCTATCGATCGACTCCCCTTGTCAGCTGAACAACTTTCATTCAGTACCGTAGTTTTTATCAATTTTAAACACGGTATTAAGTAATAACTACGGTATCTAAATTAAACTTGTTCTGGCTGATCAGGGGGAGTCGATTGATGCTGAATTTGACTAGAACTTTCTTTCAAGAACACTACAGGAATAAAAAATATCACTTTCAAGCTTAAAAATGGTTAAAATGGTAAAAAGCGTGCTTTTCGGGTTACAGCAGTTACGATATGATTACGGTATTAAATTAAAACTGATTATCTGATTAAAGAGAATTGATTGATACTAAGTTTAGTCTCATTAGTTCAAGTATAACACCATACGGACCAGAAACAACCCAAAAGACCAAAAATCCTGAATGTTGAATTACTGTAGCAAAATTTAACAACGGTACCATTTTTTCGGATTCAGCGCAAAAAGTTGCTCTAATACGCGTTCTTGGATTTTGTCACCGTTGCTCCGCAATTTGTCGTCACACTAGGAAATACCCTGTACATGAGTACACATACATAAAAGCATGCGAAAAACACTGTTTTTGGCTATATTTGCCACATTTGATGAAGCAAAAAAAGCTTTTACAAACTCAGTAATTTATGACTGGTCACAATCTGAGTACCACATTGTATCTAAAGAGTTAGCTTAACTTTCTTCCAACATAACAATCTCCATAGTTCTCAGTATCAGTGGTAACAGCCGGTAGTCACGTGATTTTCGGCCAAAATCGATTGAAAAACAGCCATATTTCTGCTTGGATGGAGTTTCCATTGGGTCATTTAGAAAATCAAACTTACTCAGAGTACAGCAGAAGGTCACGTCAGCAAGTTTAGAGCAGAATGCGATGACCCTGGCAGACAAGAGTTAGGAAAATATGGCAAAAAAGCCGTTTTTTCGACATTTTTGGCCACCAGGCCGGCGGAAAACTATTTTAAAATAGCCAAAAAGTAATAACGGGGCACGATTTTGGCATCATCGTAAAGTCCAGAATCTGGGCTATCTTTCTGTTATTGCGAAATTTTCTGAAACCGTTAGAGCCGGGCGCTTTTTTAAAATCTCTGTCGTACAAGCCAAAATTTCAGGGCACAACTAAAAATTTGCTAAATTTAATCAAAAAGTAGTGGATCTGATTCAGTTTGTTCTCCTCTTTCACGTGGTCACCTCGGATTTGCGTAAAATTGTTTTAAAAGCTCAAAAAATGCAACTCGACGATCGGTCGCCGGAGTCACCGGCGCCCGTCGGCCAACACATAAAATGGCCATAACTCGGGTTACGGTAGGTGTTTGGCCGAAAAATTTTGTGCGCTTACTCAGGACACTTAGTAGCATCGTTTTAGCCCAAAATATCAAAATTCCATTTTTTGGCCATCGAGCGCCCCATATGGCATTTCATACCGTTCTTATGTGCAAGACGTTTTAATTTTCATTTTCTGATTGACCTCGTTTATATTTTTATAGTCAGTTTATCACGTTTGTCTCATTTTCTCCTTTTCAAACGTCACACGCTGATTGACTGTTCGCGCACAATGTTACTTCTGATGCAAACTCATTCTCATCAGCTCGCCGTGACCTCGAGGGTGCGTTGTCCATTGCGCAAGAGGAGGCATCACGTGAACGTCAGCGGAGGCTGCAAGCGGAAAGTGGCATTGCTGCAGGTATGGATTGCCTTCAACAGAGGACATGTTACGGACAAAATCAGCGAGCACTTTCCGATAGTCAAATTCACTCAATCAGAAAAGGATAAACGTTTTTTTGCAGTTGGTTTTACAAAAAAAAAACATTTTTGCGTTTTCGTTTCAGTTGCAGTCGACTCGAGCGATCACGAAGTGTTCACGGCCGCCGATAAGGAGCGTTTGCTGAGTGACGTCGATCGATTGCGTGCTGAGTTGAATGAGGCTGATCGAAAACTCGCGAATGAACAGGGTGACGCACAGATGAAACTCGATGACGCCAATGTGAGTGGGCGGAAACAACCGGTGCTCTGGTAGCTAATCAGCGTGCTGCATTTGAACTTTGCTCCGAGTGTGGTGCATTTGTGTTCATCAAAGAAGTGCGGGGTCATGTTATGTCATTGCGTTCGATTTGCTCCTTTTGCTGTGTACGCAATGGAGAATGGAGAAAACGTTTAAAAATATCCAGGGACCAGCAGAAAAAGATGGCTTAATGGAATGAACGAACACTTTTTTCTTGACTTTTTTATTGATTTTGAATGTTTTTCAGTGCACCATCGCTGAGCTGGAATCGCAGCTGGAGGACGCAAAATCAGAGATCTCGCACTTGAAGCAGCTGACTGATGAGACGAATAATAAATGGCTGAATGAACACGAGGAACGGCTGACGGAAGTTCAGGTAATGAAAAAGGGAATTAGGCCATAAATACAAGAGTTGTGATGTGATTGGTTGATTGGTCACTTGCTTGGCAGTGTAGGGATTCCAGGCGCTGATTTGTGCGCGCTTGAAAATATGGCTAGTGGTATAAGTCGACTGCAGTGATGTGTGTTTTTCGCTTTTAAAAATTGGATATCTATTCGTTTGCAGAATTTATACGAACGACGTCAAGGAATGCTGCAAGAGGAAAACGACAGTTTACGCGACCAGCTCGAGCAATTGCAGGCTGAACTGACTAAACTGCAATCGGCGCAGTATGTTTATTGTTACTGTTGACATTGATTCTGCTATGTCAGATTGAAATCACGTGTTGGGCAATATAAACGCTGTTCAAAAGTTGCGTTTGGAATGGCTCAATCGCTGGGTCGCCTCATTTTCAAGCAGTGACGCGTTTTCCCTTGAAAATCAGGCGAAGAGCAATCACCACTAACATGAATGCAATTTTTGAACGGAGTCTGCTGTATTACACACCTGTCACCAAATGAACGCCATCTCAAGCACCCGATTGCAGCTCTGCCAGCCAGTTCACTCCCTCAACGAACGCTGAACAATTCGAGGCGCAAGTGCGAGAGCTGATGCAGTGGGTCTCCGATGAGAAGGAAGCACGGGCATACTTGCAGTCGTTGGCTAACAAACTCACCAATGACCTCGAGACAATCAGGGCTGCGCAGCCACCGCACATTGAGCGTGGTGAAATGCAGCAACAGTCGCTATTGACTGTTAATGGTTGGCATGGGGCTGTGGTTTATTATGGTGTTGTTTTTGTTGTGTCTTTGCCAATGCTGTGTAAATTGACGGATTGACTGGAATTGAACATGCGGTTGGAAAAAGACAAGAAGTAATGCATATTGGCAGAATACAAAACTCGGTACAGTCGGATTGTAAATGATGGGCAATAAGCTAGTTGGCTGTTTTTGAATTTGGCTTACTGATTGGCCAACTCTCTTCTATACAGCCAATCAGCAGCGATTCAATTGCCAGAACGCATAAATTGCACATATTTTACAGTTTGACTTTACGTCGGCTTCATTATATTGAAACAATGCAACTCAATAAAAATACTGAAATCAAAAATTAAAAAAAAACCAAGTTCACCCCAAAAGTGCGGATTCAGGCTCGGCCAGCGGCGGCGTGACGCCGGGGGGTGGCGGCAACGAGCAGCATCGGCCGTGGGGCAGCCGCCGGTCGCACAAGATGCACAAAATGGAGCTGCTGGAGTTGCAGCGCAGTCTGCAGAGTGAGATACGTGCGAAGCAGCAGGTGAATGACGAGCTGACCAAGACGCGAACGGCATACGTGGCGACGAAACAACGGTTGGATGAGTCGCAGCAGAAGGTAGTGTTGATGTTGATGTTGATCAGAGTCACTCGACTACTTCGTTCATTCGCAGTGTTTTTTAACCAATTTGCATTTTGATGGAATTATGCATGGATTGGTTGAATTTCGTACGAGTCTGCTAGGATCTTTTTTTATAGTCATTCGGCAATTTTGAATTTCTCACATCAACTTTGAAACTGCTTCTTATCGTTGCGCGTATTGAGTCGCTAAAACAGAAAGATAGTTAGATAATACACCTATGCAATTCTAAATATGCAACCTTTTTGACCCAGAAATGCTATAAACTTGCTCGGCCTATAAAATGCGACGTTTTGTTATTCTGAATTCTGGAATCTTGAAAAAAACCAACAATTCGTGCATCAGATCAGTCAACTTGCGCGTGAACTGGAGTCGAGAGAGGACCAGCTGAGCAAGATACGCCAACAGATCAGCATGGCCGACTTGACTGACTCGCTCGGTGGTGAGCTCTCGATTTCTGGTGCGTGGTGTTTTTGCTGATGCCTATGATTTCAGGTCAATAGAAGGTCGCCTTTTTTGCAACAAGTAGTCGTGTGTGCCAGATCGAAGTGTTCGTGCCCAAGCAGAATGTTCCATGCCGAATTTTTATTATTTGGTTTAAGATCAACGCCTCTTTTGTTGCGCAATACCACTTCTTGCAACTCCGATTCCGTTCTTTCTTCACTCGCCGGTTCTATATTGCGCGAAAATGTGTGACAAGTCTCTAAACAAAAGACTGCAGATGATGCTGATGCTGATGCAGGTCGCACGAGCAGTCATCATCACTCGTCAGCAGTGGACGCAAGCAGCAGCAGTGCAGCGGGTGGTGGGACGCCATTCTTCAATCAGATCATGCTCGATCTGAATGCAGTGGACACACCGCAATGTGAGCGATGCTGGGCGTTTTTTTGCGATTTTCTTCGTGAATGTGTTTTCGGGTGCAAACTGGTTTCTTTGGCAATATTTTGTTGGGCTGTCTTTTGTTGTCTGGCCAGTGCGAGATCGATAGGCTTCAAAAGCTGCCGAAGTGATAAGAATTGTTGTGTGTGTGTAAATGTTGAATTCGTTCGGTTACATTCAACAATCAACATGCCGATTACTAATTTTATGTTTGAAAAAAATCATGCATTCAAAAATTCTAAACCTACGAGTAGCTTTCCGTTGCACACGATTCACCGTCAGCAGTATTGCCGTGTTTTTTCTTCTCAGCACGCACCAGCGGCATGACTTCGTCGACGCCAACCGGACGACCAATCAGCGCATCGGGTGACTCGGGCGCCGCCAATCACGAGCACAACAACAACACAAAGCAGCTGCACTCGGCGGCACCGGACGGCTACGAACTGAGCAACACGTCGCTGCTGCTGCGTCAGCACGGCGTCACCAGTCCGGCGCCACCTGTCACGCCGATCCCACCGGTGCCCACGCCCTCCTACGAGAACTACCAGCGCAACACCGCAACCGGCGTTACTGGGGTACCACCGGCCGGCACGAAACGCGGCGCAGCGGGCTTTCGCCCGTCCGCGGTACACCACCACCCGCAGCAGGCGGGCGGCCCACTGCGGACGCATCGGCTTGCCTATCGCGACTTCACGACGCCGACGAAGTGCGGCCTCTGTACGTCGCTGCTGGTCGGGCTGACCAGACAAGGTCGGTGGGTGGGGGGGGGGGGGTTGGGTTGGACAATGGGGCACAGGGTGAGCTGTGTGGTCGATGCACGGCCACCTGATTGGATGCAGTTGAGTTTGATTGAGTCATTGTGCAGTGAAAAACTGTAATACTGCATTGTGTCTATTGAATATGGCAAGGTGATTGGCTGAATCAACCTGGTTGGATCAATCAGACAGATTGTCGCGTCCGTGGCGTAGCGGTAGAACTTCGGCCTACAGTTCTGTAGGTACCGGGTTCGAACCTCGTGTGGACAAGACATACTCGTGGATTAGAGTGACCAACGAACATCTAATGGTCTATTCCCTCCTGAGCCGAGGGTAAAATTGGGCTCGGGGCAGTATTGCCCGTCTCCGCCGGAGTTTGGTACCTTCGGGTTTCCGGAACCGGCGCGCGTATAATTAAATTAAATTTTTAAATTAAATTAGACTCATTCAAAAAGCACCAGTCAATCATTTGATTGCCGATGTGTTACAGTTCGAATGTTGTTGTAGTTTGTCGATTAATCATGGAAAAGACATCTGTTGGTTTTCGGGGTCAGCCTCCAAACATAATTCCGAATCAGACAACCGTTGCTTTTGTTTTGTTGTTTTGGTGATTTTTGTAAACTGGTTTTTGTTTGTTATGCCTGAGAGCAGTGTCTAATACAAAAGGCTCGTGTACTATTCCGGCCCGCGAAATTCCGGCCCGTAGAATTCCGGCCCGCTCATTCCGGCCCGAAGAATTCCGGCCCGAAGAATTCCGGCCCGGAGAATTCCGGCCCGGAGAATTTTCGCCAGCAAGAACAATATTAAACCACACGAAGTGATTTTTGGTAAATAAATTCTTGTGATTTTTTATTTTTGTTTAGAACTTGCTTGCAGTGACTTGTTGTAGGTTCCTAATCCTAAGCCAAGCCTTTTTGATAAGGTAAAAGGGTCACAAATCTTGTTCATGATAAAAATTTTTAAAATTTAGTTGTAGTTTCTTTTTTCCAAAAGGTTTCATTTTCCAAAAAAGCAAACAGGACGAACATCATTGAAAATACACTGTAACATGTGAACATCGATATTTTTATTTTCTTATTTCATTACCAAAATCACTTCGTGTGGTTTAATATTGTTCGTGCTGGCGAAAATTCTCCGGGCCGGAATTCTCCGGGCCGGAATTCTTCGGGCCGGAATTCTTCGGGCCGGAATGAGCGGGCCGGAATTCTTCAGGCCGGAATTAGCGGGCCGGAATTGTACCCCCCCCAATACAAAACCACCGCGCCAACGTGCAGGTCTGGTGTGCCAAGACTGCGAATACGCGTGTCACGTCGGCTGCGTCGCACGCATCCCGCAGATTTGCCCTCCGCCCGCTGACTTGAAACGCCCGTTGGGCATCGATCCGACGCTCGGTGTTGGCACTGCTTATGAAGGTGGGCTGTCAGGTTGTGTTGTGATGGTGCAACTCAATACTGCAGCTTTAAAGTTCACGGATTCCACAGGCAACAGTGGACCGTGTTAAAAATTGTTAATCGTTGGACCGTGTTTTTTTTCAACAAAAATTGTGAATCATCCACCAATTGCTGCGTTTGAAAATGGAAAGAATTAATCCATTGAAATAAAACATTGTCGCGTCTATAACGAACAGCAAAGCAATGCAACTAGGGTGCAAGCGCAACCTTTTCCAATACTTTTCCTTTTGAGGACTTGTTCGAACGCCGAAAGCAGGCGGCGTCAAACGAGGCTGGGAGTACACGTTCGTGGTGGTGTGCGACTTCAAGCTGTTCCTTTACGGCTGCGTCCTGGACAAGTCCGGACAGCCGCAACAGATCAAGCCGTTTGTTGATCAGGTAAACTCGATGGCAGCAACAGATCTGAAGGATTACGTAATAAACATTAAAATTGCATTGCAGGTGCTTGACATGCGCGATCCGACATTCGCCGTGACGTCGGTGACCGAGGCGGATGTGATCCATGCTGGCAAAAGCGACATACCACGCATATTCCGTGTCACCACCAGCCAGATACAGGTGCCAGCTGCGTCCAGTGCGGTGGAGTCTGCAGTCACGCAGCATTACATGCTGTTCATGGCTGAGACAAACTCGGTTGGTTCGGTGTTCTTGGGTGCATTTACTTGTTATGCCTTCTTGGTGTGATTTTTTATTATTGCACAGTAACGTTCAACAAACAACATCATTTTTTGTTGAATTTCAAATGCTGATTAGCTAACATCGGAATGTAAGAACACGGTAGGTTGTCGCCTGGACTGCAACCTTTTCCAAACAGAAGTTCACAATTTGAACAATACCATGCGTTTTCATGGTCGCAAATGATGGTCTTCGAGTTGTGCGACTGGCTAGATTTCCTAATCAATTATGCCGCGTAATTTTGCGGCGTGCTGTTGTGATTGAAAGTAATCAATTCAAAAAATTCACTCTTTCTGGTGCAGGAGAAATCGAAGTGGGTGATTGCGATCACGGAGCTGCACAAGCTGCTGAGGAGGCATTTCGCGGACAAGCCGGACAAACGGGCGTTCATCGTGAAGGAGCTCTGCGACAGCGGGGCGATGCCCGTGGCGAAGACGGCCACCTGCGCCACCATCATTGACCGCGATCGCTTGGTGGTCGGCACCGTCGAACAGGTCAGTGCGCTTGCCAGTGGCGGATTGTAAGCGGGCCCTGTCGGTTGCGGACACTGGAAGGCACTATGCTGAGGTGATGAAAGAGGAGACATTTTCTAAGCCGAGCTGTGCCCTGGCCCCACTGGCTCTTCTCAATTAACTTTGCAGCACGGCCTGTTATCGTTTTGCTTCCGCGGTTTTTCTGTGTTTCCCTTTTGTCTCTCTTTGGTTTTTTGCCCCCTACCCCGCATACCCCCTCCCAGGACTCTCCTCCTGAACCGTGTCCCGCCTTCCCAACCGTCGCCCCTGCCCACTGCCCTTTCCTGCCCCTCCCCCACGGTTATTCAGCAGTTTGAGCAGCGCGCAACTTTGTGGCGTGCCCACAATTCAGAAAAACACCTCCGATTCATTTATTTCTCAGGGGCTTGTTTGCGTCGAGATGGACCGCGAGGCAATCGTGGTCGTTGGGGGCGACAAGGAGAAACGGAGGACAGTCGAACGCGTCGAATACGTGCCTGACGAGCATTTGCTCGTGGTGCTCTGTGGTGCGCTGCGAATTCTGTTTTCTTTTGTTTTCATTGTGTTTTTGTCAGTTAGAATTTCTTGATGAATGAATGATAATGGCACAGAACAGATTTCGTCAGTGTTTTCTGACGGATGATAAAGCGCCAGTTCTGAAGCCTTCGGTGATGCACACACAAACTCGCATGCACACATGGCGCTGCTGTGGTGTGTGTGTCTGTGTGTTTCGATTTACAGAGTGTACTGTCTTCAGACTAGAAGTTCCAACGGATAAGGGCTGCAAAACGCAGCAGCCCAAAACGAGCTTGCTGGTTGCACATGTGGCATTATGCCCATTTCGCTTGTGTTTCACTCAGGTGGCAAAGACCGCATGATCCGGCTGATCCCGGTGGCTGCGTTGGACGGACGCGACCAGCGCTGGATCAAGGTGGACAACAGCAAGCAGTGCCACTGCATGGCCGTCGGCGCAAACGCACACCGCACCGTCTACTATTTCTGTGCGGCCATCAAGAAAACGGTGAGTGGTGGTTGCTGCATGGGCGGGGCAGTGAAAAGGAAATCTTCAAGAGCTAAATTTTTGTAAGAATTCAGTAACACTAGGGTAAACACTAAATTGTTACGAATCCGACTTTTACGCTGTGCATGTTTCATGAGCTTCTCTGCCACGGACACAAAAAACGGCTGAATTGTTTTCGTTTTACGCTGTTTTTCCACCTGCACTCATCATGAGTGTGACAGATGCTGTATCAGACTAAAAAAAGCGTTGCATCGACCAACAATTCAGCAGAGAAATCAACATGCGAATGCACGAGCGAGTGAGCACACGCCTCAATAATACCTCAATCCCACAAGCAATGCTTCTCCACTCTGCACTCCCCTACCCGTTTTCTTTGTCAGGTGTTCGTCTTCCAAATCGACCGCACCGAGCGGCGCCACCGGCGTGTCCGTGACCTCGCGATGCCCGGCCATCCGCAGCATTTGGAGGTGATCAGAGGGAAACTGTGCGTCGGCTACCCGAGCGGATTCCGCATGTGGGATCTCGTGGACAACCAGCAGACACGTGAGTCGCACCACGAGATTCGGATGAGTGGTAGAGGTGAAATACATTGGGGAAACTGTAGAACATTGGCAGTTTGTGCGTCCTGGCACGCTGATTGGCTGCATCGAGTTGCTTCGGCCAATCGGTGAGCTCAGTTCAGACGCATCCAATTAGCTGACCACAATCACAATCATTTCCGACTGTATTCGATTGGAATAAAATGCGCAATTTTTGTCCTGTCCAGTCGAATCTGCAGGCACGACCAGACAGCATGTCCAATTGTAATGCAATGCAGCCAACGCTGCGTTTGTTGGTGTGGTATGGCTAAAATTATGATGACTTCAAACAATGTTGAATTATGATCACTTTAGAATAAGATTGAAAGAAAGAGCGCTAACAAGGCTCTACACTTTTTGGTTCCTGCGCTCAACTTCAGCAACTATCAATGTTTTTGTTTATACCCAGTCAATATCGACCGTTCGCATTGAAGGATGTGGAAGAGGGTCGATTTCAATAGCCAATCAGTAGTTGTCGACTAAAAACATCTGACTTTGTACAGCACTTCTATCGCTCGAGGACTCGTCGCTTCAATTCCTGGTGCCCCCTAACCCGCTGCACGACGCACAGTTGATCATCGACGTCAGTGGCTACGAACAGAAGGAGTTCCTGTTGATATTCGCAAAGATCGGCATCTACGTCGACGGACAGGGTCGGTCGGGTTTAGGATTGGTTCACTGTTTGTGGTTTCGTCACGTAGACGCAAACCGCGGTGCCCGGGCTCCACAGAAGTTTACTGTAATTATCTCACTTTGCCAATTATCGGGTAACTCTGCTGTGGAAAGCTGTTTGTTGTTCTGCGGCTGTTGCAAATGGCATCTTGTCGTAAGAAGTGCAAATGTTTAATACCAAATGAGCACATTTAATACGGACGCAATCATTGCCTTTCAGTATATTTTTTCAATCAACCAACCGGGCGTTCAAGTTATTTTTGCGTGTGACCTCCATAGTGCAGCAGGTGACAAGGCTCACGGTCATGTCTAAATTCACCTCCACCGGTGTGTCACCTTTCCTTACAAAACGCCCGATTTCCGTGGCAGGCCGCCGGTGTCGCACGAACGAGCTGTTGTTTCCGTCGGAGCCAGTGCTGCCCGGTGGTTTCAGCTACTGGGCGCCGTATCTGTGCGTCTACGCGGACACGCACATCGACGTGTTCAATGTGCACACGGCCGAGTGGATACAGACGATCAACTTGAAGAAGGTCAGTTTGGGTTGGGCACTTTCGGGGTGTCTTTGCCTGTTGCTGGCGTCGCAAGTTTTTATTTGTGACAGTTCTGCGGCTTTAATTTTTCTCAAATTGTAGTGTTGTTGTCAAACAGCCAGCATCTTTGGACAGTGTGTTGTCCACAAATGATGTTTTTTTGCTGAAATGGTTCGTTTAACGATGCTTAACATCTTTAACGTTTAACGTTTAACATCTTTAACGATGCTTCTGCAGGCACGTCCACTGACGCGCGACGGTGCCCTGATTGTGTGCCACGTCTCAGAGCAGCCGCATTTGGTGTTGCTGAGTGATAGATCGTCGGGTGCGTTTGCAATTGGCTGAAAACGTTAAAAAGCTCTGTTGGGGGGGGGTCTTGGAGAATGGAACTGACGCCAAAGAACCACGACGCAGTCTTAAACTCAGGTCTAACGGAGATTGAGAATCAGTTCTCCGGACCACAGTCAGATCTTCGCCCACCACACTTTTCGAATCTAAATCCGAATCCGACACTCTGCACTCCGAATAAAAGTTCTTAATTTTCGTCCTGTTCTGCAGACGAGGACGTGCTGCATCTGGTGACGCACGAGCAGCGAACGTTGCCAGGCTCGCGGGTGCCCGCTCGCAAGCGTCACAAATTCTCTTTCCGAACACCGAAAGACGAAGCGAAAACTGGTGCCAAGTGAGTCTGGGCATGCAAGTTGCAGAGTTCAGCCTTTCGGAAAATGTGCCGCCAATGATTGTCTTTTGACTTTTCAATAGTCCGCTGAATGGTTTTCCAGAATGATACGGTGAATTAGCGTGCTAGGCTTGGAAATTTGAAATGTTTTGAAATGAGCAACTGGACCTTTTTCACAAGTTTAATGCCACATTCAGGATTGAGCTGGCAAAAAATAACGCCTTAGACCTGTTCTTAGTCGACAAGTGGTTGATTTTAGTGGAAGGACGCTTCATAACACCTGCATATTTCGCACACGCAATGGCTAAAAGCAGGTCTAAAAAGCAGTCTACCGATCAATCAAAACAATCTGAAAAAAAATTTTTTCCCTGGCAGAGCGCCCGACCGCCGCAGTGCGCTGCCGATCAGCGGGCCGTCCGACTTCGTGCACATCACGCACATGGGACCGGGCGACGGCATTGAATATCAGAAACTGATCGATCTGAAAGTGGCGCCGTCACCTGCCGCTGCCAGCAGTGCGTTGTGTTGCTTATCGGGATTGTTGTTTCGTGTTTTTTCTGCTGCTTTTTCTGGTGTTCTCGCTGCTGCTATTTTTTATTGGAATTTCCTTCACTATTTTTAAGGGCGACTTTTCATATTGAGCTTGAAAACAGTTGAAATCGCAGTTGCCGCCAATTCAGCACGCTGATTGGCGATCGCTTGCGAAGTGCTGGTCTGAAGCGAGTGCACTTCGTCAGAACACAGCAAGTGTCGCGAGGCCACGAACGAACACTGCACGCCTGTGCGTTTGTTCGTGACCATGCAACATTCACTGTGTCATCTCGTAACAGAGTGCACTCGTTCATTCTGCAGACCAGCACTTCACCTCATTCAGTTCTAATGGGCACTCCGAAGTGGCTCTAATTCGAGTCCAATCGGCTACACCAACGCACAGCTAGCCGCCTCTGTTTGCAGTCGCTCTGCATTGCCACTGACTCCCCTGCATTCCGTGTTTGCAGTCGCCAGCTACAACCGCTCCGCCTCCTCGCCGGGCAACGTGAACAACGTGACCACGGCGAGCGCCTCCCCGTCGCCCGCAGCGAGCGCCAGCGCGCGCGTGCGTCAGATGCTGACGGGCAAGGCGTCGCCGTCGCAGGTGCCCCCGCCGTTGCCGATGGCACGCAGCGTCTCGCAGGGCACACCGGCCGGGCGACCGCAGCGACCGCTCTCCACCACCAGCAAGAGCAGCGAAGGTTCGAGTTGCACTGGTGTGGTGTGCTCGTGCACAGTGGTGGTCGCCGGATATCGGTGCTTTGTGTAGTCGTCTTTCTTTACCGAGCGCTGTTACTTCCGGGGCTAGCTGGCTTTTTGCTGTTTGCAAGCGCGAGGGATGGTGTAAGTTTGCGCTTTTCACCCTTTCTGCGTTTCACGGTATTGTTTCCGTTCCGATGGAGTATGGACATTTTTCTCGCTTGGGCTTTGCATAGCTTTGTTTCTTCTGTACTGCAGCAACATTCAATTTGAGAAAAAATAACATAATGGCATCACCAGAAAAAATTTTCAAATTGAATTTGCGATCACGTTCACTCAGACCCATAGTTTCGTGTGTGTCTGGTGCATTGAGTGTGGTGCCAGTGTGTTTGTGATGCCGTGAGTGTGCCAGTGTGTTTGTGTTGCAGGTTCGTCACTCGGTCGCACGGCCGGCTGCGGTGTGCTACTGGAGCACGCTGCCTCGACCAGCACCGTCACCACCGCCGACACCGCCACCAACGCCACTTATTTCGACGCAAAAGTCGGTGCCAACCGCTCGGATTCCATTCAGTTTGAGACCCGTTCATGTCTACACAGTGCTACGTGTACAGTATACTGCTAGTCTGAAGACAGTGCACTCTTTTCCAAACACAGTGATTTTGCACAATCGCAAACAATGACACTGCGGCCGCGGGTGTCACGTGACGAGTCTTCAGACTAGGATTTTCAGCAACACCTAGCCAATCCCACTTGCAATATTTCCATTGTCGCGTGTTGAACAGTACATTTGGCACTGCTTGCTCTTATTGTGCGCGGTTTTTCGAACTATGCTTGACTTTGTGGTGGTGGAACGTGTTGGATCTGCCGTGGTGGAATCATGTGGTGAACTTTACCGCAACTCTCCGTACTGTGTGTTCACCACATGGGCGCCAGATTCACCGATCATCGCGGTCCACCACACCGTTAGACACGGATGAGCTGAACACATGAAAGTCACTGGGTGACACTGATTGGTGGCGTGAAACTACTGTCTCTAAGCGGTGGCATTCAGCTCAACAAGCAAATGTCATTTCTCAATTCTGCCCTTGTTTTGTCAGGAAGCAGTTGATGGCGAGGATACGCTCGGCAGCGACGAATCGGCGTCACAACGAAGTTCGTATGTCGGTGACAGTCCGTCAAAGGCCAAAAAGTGACCAGTGCAATGATTGGCTGCATTTGAATGAATGTGTTGTTCTTACTCTGTGCCCGCCTGTTCTGTGTCAATGTTATTGGGCTACTTCACTATTATTGTTGATGTTTCTTTTGTTGTTGTGCCTGTGCTCTGGTTTTGTTGCATTTCGAGCGTAATGTTTGATTGGTGGAAGCAGACTATTTAGAGTTGCAATATTTGTCCCGAACGATCATTTTGTGCGCTGTTCAGAAAGTGTACTGGAACTCAACGTAAATACTGAAACGGTTGGTTGCCATTTAAAAATTTTGGTGAAATTGCATAATTTTTCTGTGCTATTGTTGGGTTCATGCTGTTACGCACCCTGTGTTCCAGGTTTGATACATCTCAGATTGAATTTTGATTTGACCATTGTCGTTTTTGGAAGACTGCACCAGCTTGCACTCTGTATTGTATGTAGTTAAATGGTTTTTTGTTGGTTAGCTCCAGTATTCACCATATTTTGCCTGCTGCATACTGTTATAGAATCGCTGAATTTTTTATGATTTTCGTGTTCACGTCACGGAGGTTTGTTTTTGTGAACTTTGTTGTTAGCAAGCAAACCAACGTCAACGTGGTCTTCCGACTTTGAAACTTATTCAGCAGTTTATCGAATTTTGAAACTTTTCACTACATGTGCACAGTTGTTCCATTTTTGCATGTTTCTGAAAAAAATGTAATTTTCCCATGCTTTCTGCTTTTTGTGTTATTTTTCTTGAAGTAACTAAAATATTCAACTATTGCTTTTTTTGCAACTCTTGTAGACTTGACGTGCTCTGCGTTCTACCGCAATGGACTTGTGCACGATAACACCCTGTGATAATGGTGGATGCTATTTGTTTGTTGAATTTGACTGGGGTACAGTACATTTCTTGGTACCTGTTCGACGACGATAACGTTGGGTTGTTAACAGTTATCACAGCTAACACATAACAACACAACACACGTGTTGGGCGCTCCTCGCATATAATATATGTACAACAAACATGTCTGTCTGTCAGGTTCCAACAAATAAATCATACTAATAGTGTCTAGTGGGACACTCGTGTTGCACTGAGCACGATGCAGTGATATTGTTACGCTGTAAAAAGTGAACAAGATTGACTTTTGTTGAGATTGTGGATTCACATTTCACAGCTGCTTACAATGTTCATACGTTTTGTGTCTTTTTGCATTCTGTATTTCGCTTTTGTTTAATTTTTTTAGAAAACTTGAACTGGAGCTTTTTTGGCATTAGCAATTTGAGTCCTTTTTATAAATTCTGTTTGTCTTCCGTTGCATGTGTGTGGTTGTTTTTGCAGTCCGAATTTTTAGATAGTGCTAGTTAGATGTTTGTTAAAAGCTTGTTTCAATGTTCCACAAATTGCAGCGATATTGTTTGTTGTAAGTGCAGCCACCACTGTGTGAATACAATATTGATGATCTTTGTGAAACATCTTGATTATCCACTTTCTGTGTCTAAAACTAAAAGAAAGAAGTAAAATTAATGTATGCCCAAACATGTGCCCAGTTTTTACCTGCATAATACAGAAGCTACGAACAAACAAAGCGAAATCAAACTTCAGTTTTGTTAGTCCGTTTCACACTCTGACGATCTGTTTGCCGATGTTTCTGCCAGTCATCATGTCACAGAACGCTTGGCCAGTGTTTTCAATGCCCTCGGTCACTGTGTCCAGCACCTGCAATGAAACACCAAGCTTAACTCAAATAATCCATTGGCGGATATGTACTCAACCGAACCGCAGCTGGTCTGGATTTTGTTTTGTTGTTATTTTTGTCTAAGCACTTCAGTGCTAAATAGAAATCCAAGCTGTATCGTTTCTGCAGTCCATCTGTATAATATACAACGAGCTGATTGGTTGATTGCGTGGTGATGCGTGCATTCTGTGTAGGCAAACTCCGCCTCCACAGCATCACACTGCACATGCAACCAACCAATCAGCTATTTAGATGTCCAGATCCAGATGGACTGTAGCAGCATTGTGTTTCATCCTACCTTGAGTTTTCCACTGACCAGCCACTCGGCCAACTGCGCTAACGCACCGTCGAACTTGGAGGCGTAGTTCAACACCAGGAAACGGTCTCTGTGATTGGAAGGCCAACTGATAATAGCGCTGTATTGTGGCGCAACTGTATGGCATGATCATGTGTTTTGGTCCCGAGACTCAACGCGCGCATGGATAGGTGAACAGTTTCATGCTTGACGCGGCAATTCAAAATTTGTGAGGTGATCCGTGTCGCTAAGACACGGTTGTAAGAAAAATTTTCTCCAGGGCCACTGGAACTGATTACCGTTCGACGTCTGCGAATGCAATGAGTCGCAGATCTAAAAGAAACGATACTACACAAGTAACAAGTCCGAGTAAGATCCTTTGTACAGCACCACAGCTCTGACAGCCCTGTACAGTAGAGCAGCTGTTGCAGCGGACATTCAAAACTGACCGAGTGATTGACTTTTGCGCGACAATCTCGGCAACGGCTGGCCGCAACTTCGGCGGGTACTCGATGTCGCTGTTGTACTGCGAGATCTGACCGCACAGCACGACGTGCGAGTCACGGTTCATCTGAACAAATCGATAACAGACTTCAGTCGAGATGACGTCTAAAGTGGTCCTGCCAGTGGGGCGGGGCTGTGAGGGGCGTAGAAAAGGTAAAAACAGCCATTGCGATGAAACCGTTATCTATTCAAGAGAAATTTGACATCACTTAAACCGCAAATCACATTGGGAGTGGGAAACGTTCATTTAGTTGAGGTGGGAGTGAAATGGCCAACCCCACAAATTCCATCTAGCCCAAGCGGGTTCCAAACAATTTTTGAAATTTTAAAATTTTAGAAAAAAATTCTCGAATATCATCCAATTAACATTCGCCACACTCTGCATTGTGTCGCTCACATTTTCAATGACAGCATCACTGATGTCCCCGCCAACATTGTCGAAGTAAACATCGACGCCATCAGGGCAAGCCGCTTTCACTTTGTCCGCCAACGGTTTGTCGCCGGTCTTGTAGTTGATTGCGTCATCGAAGTGCAGCTGGCCAATCAGCACACTGCATTTCTCGTCACTACCGCAAATGCCGACCACTCGCTCGGCGCCAAGTAAACGGCCAATCTGCAAAAGAACGGAAAGGGATTTTTTGGAATGTGTTATGGTGGTCAAACAAAGAACCCCACGGTTTGTTGCGCTCAATCTACATTGTTGTCGTGTATATTGCTGATGTATTGAACGTGTCAGACCAAAAAAATGCTAGTTTGTCATGCACAGGCACCAGAATGCAGTTTGGTTACCAATCAACGTATGTTTTGACGTGAAGGGAGCAAACACTAAAGGTCCGGGTTACTGTGCATGTCAAGCGCATGGTTTAGCGCACATAACGTCATCTCGATAAGCATGCCAAAAGGAGCGACGAAATGAGCGTGAATGTTTTTTAGAGATAAAAAGGCCATTCCGGTCCGGATTCCGGCAATTTTTACCGGATCCGGCCCGGCCGGAACAGGCTTGGGCCGGATCCAGTCCGGATTCTGGCAAATTTGCCGGATCCATCCCTACATTCCATACCTGTCCAGCGAGCGTGCCACAGGCGCCGGCAGCAGCACTCACCACGAGGCATTGCCGTGTGCCCGGTTGCAGGTGCGCCTTCTCCTGCAGTGCAATCAGCGTGGTAAGACCAATCAACTGCAGGCAACTGAGGATGATGCGCTCGTCGAAGCCGGCTGGAATTTGCACCTGAAAGACAGCGCCTGTTGGTGAAGTTGTGTTGCTTTGGAAGGGGAAATCGGTGGGCAGACGGTTTATGCCAACAATAGTTTTGTGCAGTTTCGGTGGACAAACAAGTGTGAACTTGCGCAAACTTGGCCTACATTGCGCGATGGTGCCAAGTGGCGAAGAATCAGCCTGCATCTGTGGATAGCAACAAAAATGGGTGTTGGTTATTTTTTGGAGAAATACTTGGAGAATGGAGAATGGAGAATAATGGAGAAATATGTTTCATTTCCGATGCCAACCCAACCTTGCATCGAACTCTGGTTCTGAACAGACGACAATGCCAGCTTACCTTTCGTATCAGTTCAGCAGTTGCGACCCAGTACGTCTGCCATGGCCACAGCCAAGTGCCAGTCACGGTGTCACCGACTACGAACGCGTCTGAAGGTGCTTCGATGGGGAGAAAGGGTACAAAAGGATAGAATACACAGACGGACGAACGAAGCAAGGGAAAGAAGAAAAGAGCAAGAAAAAAGAAACACGGAAAACGGAAAGGAGGAGGAGTTCCGGAATACAAAGTGCTCACGAGGAAGTCTGCTGATGCATTCTATAAGAGGCGAATCACCACCGACCGTCATTGTTTTCGTGTTGCGCCTCGATCACCCCGACACCGATCAATCCATCCAGTCGCTCACCAATCCCCCATGGTGCCAAATAATCGGCGCCCGTCGTTTCGTTCATCCGACAACGCTGTGCAGACAAAAAAAAATAGATTTTTTATGTTTTGCAGTTCTCTTATTCAATGCACCTCATCGATAAAAAATCAGTTTCCTCCTTGATCCGGCGATTCAAACAGTTGAGGTGAGTCCCAGTACCCGTCAGATACGACAGGGTGACCGGGCGATTTTGAATTACCACATCTGCTCACTAACTCATTTCGCAGAACGTAACAAAAGGCGATACGCTCCTGCGGATGCGTACCAATGCGGGATCAACGGACAGATAGACACTGCGAACAATGAATTCGCCCGGTTTCAGTTGTGCCACGGTCGGTGTGGCGCAAGGCTCACAGCCAAAGCAGTCAGCAGTGGGCACGCCGTTGACGCCTGCGTAATCACAGCAAAACTCATCCGGGACAAAAGCAACCAAAACTATTTTTGTCACTATAAAGGAACAGCCTCTTATCGCCGCCAGGACTGAGCGGCGGTAACAGGCTGTTCCATTAGTGACTCACAGGATGCATAGCCGTCACACCAACACTGATCTATCAGTTATTTTTAAAAGAATGGAATTACGAAAATGAGCAGCTTGAATTGCGAAACCAACTTTATTGTCGGTATCGCGCAAAGAAAGCTTGATAAAGTGAGACAGTTGACAGTTTTACCTGGCCGACGTTTCAGCACAATACGTTTGTTCGCTTTTGAGTCCATTTAGCGTTATTTTAGCTCGGTTGTCTCTTTGAAAGTTTGCAAGTGCAATAAGGTGACAACTTTTTTAAACATTGAAATTTCAGAGTGAATGTAAAAATAACAACGATGTTGTTGGTATACCAATGGCAAAATTACATCGATTGTCTTACCAGATGACCAAAACCGTTCTAGTTTATCTGATCCTTTAAAAAAAAACAGAACCGACTGATACAATCAAGCAATTTGATAAAAAAACACAGGTTTTGAAAAGCACAACAGTTTTGACCAGTTATAGCAGAAGTAACCGTGCGTGTGGCAAAAACGCAGCTGCATGTGTTGACAATTCGTTATTACACCCAAAACAAAAAAGTTTGAAGTTTTGTAAAAAAATAATTAGTTATTTTTTAGATAGAACACAGTTATTTTTCAAAAATTCAACACACAAAGGAACAGAGTGAAGTTGATAAGTATCAAACAAGCGAATAAATTAAAAATATCAAAAAAAAACATTGACTGTAAAGTGTAATCGATTGTGAAATACAATTGCACACAGACCTCTGAACGGACCTAAAACGGGAGTAACAAACGGGACAAATAAACACTGAACATGTCCGAGGTAAAGTCGAAACAGGCAGAAAATTTCGATCACCGATAAAGAATCGCGTAAAAAATCAACTACGGTCAAGCAATGAAAGCTCAGCACGCTCTGGCCTGCAGGTTTAGCCATGGATATTGGTTGAAAAAACAACGGTACCTAAACATCATAAGATACGCGAAAAGAATCCCAAATAACAGGAAAGCAATTCATGATGCGAGTAAAACGTGCGACAAGACGGAAGTGACCAAACAAACAAGATAGAAAATCCGTACTGATCGCTATCTCACCCAAACGTAGGGAACACAGTAGTAAAATTCTGCATAATTTACGGAATGGCCGACTAAACATGGCAGCTTTTTAAGGGTCAGCAGGGAATGCGCGAGATCTGAATGAAAGAATAAAAGAAGTTCAGAAATTGGGTGTCAAATTTGACGCGTTTTTTTAAATTAATTGGTTATCCGTGCTATTTATTCTGTTCATTCGTTGTCCCGTGCACACACGACTGGAGAAAATCCGGCATTCTTGAAAAACAACTCCTAGCCTGCATTTTTGCAACTAATCAAGCCTTGATTGATAAGGAGTGCCTTATTTATTCGGCCATACTGTAGCTTGTTGGTTGTAGGTTGGTAACCACATGATGCATGCAGTCCGATTCCACCTGCACAGCAATGCCTGTGCACAGAGTGCATGCGCCACGTCGTCACCAACAAACCAATCAGCGAATTGCGTACGATATTGAAAATCAGACTGCAAACGAGTGTCCAAAATTGCAACACCCAATCATTCGTGGCAATGCTCTACTTTTTCTCGCTGTCCTCTGCAGCATCAGCCTGTTCGTCTTCGTCGGTCGGTGGCTCCTCGGGTATACGAGAGGAGATGTACGTGATGTCGCACTGGGGCAGTGCCTCGATCAGCAGGTCACGTGCACGCTCCGGACGACGGACGCGACGGCAGTTGCGCACGAGCAGACGACGCAGCTTGCTGGCAACAAGCGCAGAACAAGGTGGGCATCAAGGAACTAGACGCCGGCTACTACTCCGCCAGTGTGTCCACTATAACTGATTGACAGGAAGTCGCCGAATATCATACTTTCGGATTCGGGATAGAACGGAAATCATAGAACTGAGATCATTGGTAGCACCAGGGCAAAGCACCACTAAGAGCCTGCGACGGGCGCTGACCCACGGGGTGGCTCAGCCCTCTGTTCACCACGGCACCGAACCAGCTGAGTTTTGGTACCATTGCGTCTCTGTAACCGACGCCGCTTGAAATAGAAAACAATAACAGTAAAACACGTTCAACAAATTGTGTGGATCGCGAAAGCCAAAATCACCAACTAACGGTAGTTTCGCGATGGCGCGCACACCGCGATCCGTGATGGGACAGTAGTCAACAGCGAGTATCTCCAACGAGTCTCTGACGCGTTTCAACTCGTCCATGGCGACGTCGCCAATGTCACGGCACGACGACAGGCGGATCGAGTTGACGTGCTTGCAGCCGTCTGAAACCAAAAATCTGTGGGTGTGTGACACGTTTAGAAAAAGAGACTATAAGAAAAATCTCACAAAAAATCCGATTACTGTGCGTGCGTATCTTTTCGAATAACAAAACAGACTTTGAAAAACCAAGTCCATTGGTGGTGTTGACATTGTTTTTTTGTCAATATAGCGTAGCTATGGCCGGGTCACTGATGGTAGCGCTAGTGTTTCACTTTCATGAATGCAATTTTGAAGTGTTTACTAGCTTTGCGTCGCTAACAGACTATTTCATGAATATGCCAACGATCAGAATGAGATTGAAAAGAACTACGGTATACCAAGGTGTTTGAATCCAGTCCAGTATAGCGACGCATCATGAGCGTCAATTGCCTCCAGTACACACTCGGAGCGACCAGCTTCAGCCTCGATTTCGTCATAATTCGACGAGAAAAAAGTGGCGCCCCGCCATCTCAAACGAAGAAAAAACGTTTTTCTCAGCCAAAACAACTTGTCACGGCATGCTTGTAGTGCCAATCAACCTTTGAAAGCTGTGTGGCATTTTTGGCAAATTTCATGGCATTCACTGTTTAACTTTACACGATTGGTTGGTAAAAGAGTTACGAAAATTCTAAAAACGCTTCGAATCTTCTCCGAATAAAGTTCTAAATCCAACCTTATGGTGCCGCCATTGCGAATGACCCACTCGGCTGCGGCACGGTCCGGACCGATCAGTTTCACACGCTCTTGATCGACCCTATATTGAGGATGACGTCATTCTTGATTGACCGGTGCTCTCTATTGAACAACCAGAACCACCATGAGCTCCAGCATTCAACACTCACTGGTTCCACATGCGCACCAGCCAGTTATGCCAGAGAAATGAGTACGGACGAAAGGAGAGACCTCTGGCCGGTTGATGCCGACAGGGTGTGCTGATCGTTGTGCTTGGAGAACGAGAGCCGTGTGAACTGCACGTCGGTGCCATGGCGCTGCTGGGGCTGAAAATTCAGACAGTCATTTCAGGGATCGGAATCGAATAAAAAATGCTTATTTCCGATTTTCATATGTGGAACGTTCTGAAAAAATCCAAATTTATTAAAAATCGGTGAGATGTACATGATGACCAGTGCGGTGTACGTGATACTGGTTTACCGCATTATATGGCACAAAGGGTTGTGCGTTTCGATTACACTTGCCTGGTGAAACGTTGCTGTTGTTTAATGCCGCTTTGTTCGACTGCGGCCGCAAACAGCGAACACGACGGTCGTATCAGTTGAAAGTGGCGACTGAATGACGGTGGCATTGCTGAGTGAAATGCTCGCCAATGGCACCAAACGATGATCGGCTGCTGTTCACAAAACACAGTGGCAAATGCGGTCAGCCAGCTGGTAAGTCTACTCTGAAAACAAGACAGTCACACAATCAAACTCTAACTAGCTGATTGGTTGGTGATCACGTGATGCATGCACTCTGTGCAAACCACACTCCGCCTCAACAGCAATGCACTACGTGGTCACCAGTCAATCAGCTGGTTGGATGAGTTATAATAATCAGACTGTAGACTGTTATAGCACAGTGATGTTGCACGGACACCATGTAGCAGCGCAAGTGTCGTCGCATTTGTGATTGTGCGTTTCTTTGTGTGACTGTGCAACAGCACTACGTTTATAGTCCAGTGCGTACTATTTGGACACAATCGGTTCGGACAAAAACGGTTAGCTACGTTTCCGGATCAATCTTTTACATGTAGAAATCATCTTGGGAAATCTTACAACTTCGTAATCAGCTGATTGGTTGGTGATCACGTGGCGCATGCTTTCTCTGCAGGATTTCTGTGGGGGCGGAGTCTGTCCTGCACAGAAAGCAGGTATCGCCAACCAATCAGCTGATTGCCTATAATTTGACTGTGAACACAGCGCACATGTAAGCTAGCTGCACTTTGCTAGATACTCATACACGGCTTGCAAACCGTTTTGCGTTGCACAATCAACCAACCAACAAAAAATAAAACGGAACAGTTTATTTTCCCGACGCGTCTTAAAAAATTCAAAACAAAAAGGTACATCGATATTTTTAGAATGGAATGATAATCAGTCCGGGGTTCTTTTACATTACTTACACCACCGCCACGCTAAAATCAAATCAACCATATGGAAAAATACAAAAAAACGCCGCGCCATCGCCAAGATACAACAAAAAATTTAAAAAACCTTAAATTCGAAGCACCAGCGCAGAAATGGACTGAATCATTTTGATAAAGATACATAAAAAAGATAAAATCGGAAATGACCAAGATCAGGGAACAAACATAAAATTAAAATGAAGCCACACAACAAACATCGTCACGCCAGCGCCAATTTTCTGAATGGAATAAAAAATCATCTTTTGACGCAAGAATAATAGCAGAAAAACAGCAAAATATTTTGGCAGCATCGAGTGTACAGAGAATTTGGCCACGGTTGAAATAAAAAAGGCAGCGAAAAATTCAAAATTAAACAGATCGGACAAGTACGAAAACGAAAAGTGAATAGGCATTAATCCAGTCGGTTTTTGAGATTTGCTGAACAAAAAATACAAAGAATGTGTGTTGCAATCAAAAATGCATAAAACATCCGTGATGACAGGACGACTAGTGCAAAGTAGAAATAAAAACGAAAGGTCAGATGCGCCGCAAACAAATGAACTGGTCACGGTATCAGCAGCTTTCGAAGATTCAATTAAAAAACATTTGGGTGGGTCGAGCTTATTAAGAAACTAATTTGGCCACAATTACAACGAGAAGGGAACGAAGTTATAAAAAACTGAAAAGAGATCGGAGAATGGAATCAAAAAATGAACCGTAAATAGGTGTCAGTCAGTTTTTAGCTTTGGCCGAGCTAAGTCACAAAAAGAATGTTCTACAATCAAGACTAACAGCAATAGATAAAGCTTCGCACCGACAGGTTTCACGAATTGAAAAAAGAAACCAACCCGTCCTCAAAAACAAAAACAAAAAAAACCTTTTTTACGATGAACTCTTCTGACCCTGAAGCAAAAAAGCATTTGATCGCATTTAAAAAGGGTATGTTACAAAAAGCTGTTGTTTTTCATTAGTGTGTTGCACAATCGATCATCGTTAATTAGCCATTTCAGCGGGCGCGTCGAGTGGCGTTGCGTGCAACCAAGGGCGTCGTCGACATCACGGACGCGTTGAAGGTGCCGCGCGCAACCGCTGACGATTCGCTCTTCTGCAACGGACACAACAATTGGCTGCAGCGAACGTCTACTTGAAATAAAGCAAAATGGGAAACAACGCCAAGGCTCAATGCCGTTTGACAGTAGTTTTTGTTCTGGAAACACACCAAACTTCGACAATTTTAAAAATAAACTAGAGACGAACCTCCGTCGCGACCGTTTCGTTCGCCGTCTCATCCGAGGCCGATGATTTCTTCAGTGTTTTACCGAGGCCGCCAATCAGCGTGCGAAAGCGGCCTTTGCTTTTGCGCTGCAATGAGAACACAACAAAACATTTTGATGTTCTGTGTTTACGTGAAGTCCTGTCCTTGTGAGGCAGAACATGACACGTGCCCACTTTGACTGATCATGTCACACAAAGATTGGCCGGGCTGCGGCTGCTGCAGTGCACCCAAAATGTGTGATCGAAAACAATCACTCACATGCTGCCTGATTTCACACCGAATTCATTCGACTGCACGCATATTTCCCCGTTTGCGCAACCTCAAACGCACAGCCAATCAGCATCGCTCAAACTGCATCCACTCCACCCCGCCTGCCTCACCGGTTTGCGAGCGGTGTTCTCCTTGTCGCCTTCGGAGTCGGCCGAAATCACGGATGAACTGCGCGCCGACGAGACAACGGGCGACTCGGGCAGCAGCTCCGGTGACGAACGCAGACGACGGCTGGGGGGCACTGCGGTGAACACCTGAGGCATGGGCAGAAACGTGGGCTCACGTGGACCGGCTGAGTAGACAACAAAGGTGATTCGGTTTTTGTAATACACTAATACTGGTGCTGATCTGCAGAGTTGGAAGTTTTTGTATTGCTAGTCAAAAGAGTGCGTAAGTTTTGTAATGCCGCACAGTATCAAACAAACACACTGATATGCCAGTGTTTGTGATTGTGACAAAGTGCCCGGCTTTCAGACGACCACTTGCCGAACTCGCCCAAACATCCAAGCAATGTGCATGTGCAACCGAGCCATCTGGTTGCAAACACCAGTTCAGCACTGACGCAAGCAGGATGATGTGACCAAAATCCACCATGTTTCTAACAATGCCACCCATCAGCCGCCAAGTGCACACACACCTGTGTCTCCACGGGATAATGACTGCGCAGGTGTGGCGGCTGCTGTTTGTTGCGTCCACGAAGTTCGGTCATGCGGCCGCGCGTCTCCCACTGCCACTCGAACGAGGCCGATGGCTGCGCACTGGCACTGTGCGTGTCGACAGCGGTCGTGCTCGCGTGCTCACGATTGCGCTCGATGTTGCTGCTGGACGAGAAAGTGCAGAAAAGTGGGGCAGAAATGGAAGAGGGTCACAAGAATTCGAGGTACAGGTGGCCGTGAACAAGCAACCGTGAATTATTGTTAGCTGAAACATGCCGACGATCCGTCCTCTCGCCATTCGCAGGTTCACTGTGCAAACCACAGGCAATCAGTTGATTGACTGCTTTTGAATCGTGCTCATTGATTGGCCCTGCCTGCCCAACTCAAAACAACCAATCAGCATGCCAGAATGCACTTGCAGCACACAAACCAACAAAGTCAAAAGTGACAAACCGCGCGGGTGTTGCTTTGTAGGGTGCGTCGTTGAACGCACGACTCTCGGACAGCCAATGGAGCGTTTCATCGGCAGACACGGTCGAAATGCGGTTTTGTTGGTGCATCGACGTAGCACCTTGAAGCGTAGACACAGCAGCTTGCTGGCACGGCACCGGCACGACGACGGCACGGAACGCATCACGACCATCGCTGTCGTTGGACACCAACGGCACCTCCTCCAGAACAGCAGGCTCGTCGTCACACCCTGCCGCAGAAGTATCTACATTCTGTTTTTTTATTCAAACAAACTTGTTGCTGAATCAGCAATCAGCAGAAGTCAAAAGCAGCGAAGTGGATCGAAAAAAAAACATGGACGACAGCACGGCACTCTTTCTCTTATGTCAATATAAAAGTGGACTCGCTAAATCGATCAATTGAAGTAGCTACTCTGAATTCACACAAACAATAACAGCACCACCAAACGAACCGGTGTTGAACTGTGCGGTGTTCAATGGCACCACGTCACTGGGCAACGCGAGCTCAAGCGCCCCACTGCTGCTCGCGACGTCCGACGGCAAACGGCCACTTGCTGCTGACGCTGCAATGGAGCACAATGAAATGCACGAATGAACTGGGGGAACTGAACAAATGCATATACACTGAATGCGCATAATGCCACTATCCGCTGGGAACAGATCGGGAAATTCTCAAAATTGAAAAAAAACGATCCATTCGCCAGAGCGTCAGAGCGTTGGTTGTCGCACAAAAACCAAATCAACAGGTCCTGTTATAAACCTAGGCAATCAGGTGATTGGCTAAACCAGCTCGGTGCAGCCAACCAGTATGCAGCATTCAAATGTCAGAACACACAAATTATGTTTAAGTTGCACATAATAATAATACGACGTGAACACATAAGCAAGCAAACGAACACGGCCTCGAGACGTGCTGGTGCTGGTGCTCCGTGGTCGTGGTGTCCCTCGGGCGCGACTGTGGCGGCCGCATGCGCAACGCATCGAGCTCGCTCTGCATCGAGTGCAACTGTTGGTCCTGTGCAAACCACGGAATGCTTCCATTGTTGCAATTATGCGGGGGGGTGCTACTTTGAAGACGTGAGCAACACAAACAACCGTAAGAGCGAGTGGTGCACCACAAAGCGGTCCCTCAAAACTTGTCATTCACTCACATACAGGTAGAGTTGGTAAAAAACCGGTTTTTTATATTGCCAGAAAAAAAAAACCGGTTTCTTTTCCGTTTTAAAACCGTTTTAAAACCATAAAAAACCGAATGCTTCCCACCTCCTAAACTTTTCAGAACTTGGCATCTTGAACTCAAAATAGGAAATACATCAAAATTAGTGATTTTGAGCAGCATAAAATGCTGTTTTCGGGCATACTGATACAACCGACCCAATATGCTATTTTTGCTACCAAATGCTACCCAATTTTTTGTTTCAAATCTAATTAATTTCGCTTTTATTGGTTTCCAGGGCAGCACGTTCAATAAATTGAAAACAAAGACTGGGCAGTGACCGTGTAGGTGTGGGAGCGGGGAGGGACGGTTGCAAGGAGACCGGATAGCTGACCCCGATTAGGGGGCGAGATTTGCAGAACTGCAAAGTGAAACCGGTGGCGGATTGCGTTTGAAAAATAACATTTCATCAGTTACCCTTTGCAAATCGACAACATCGTCAGTCAGTCTGCATATGCACTTGGTTTAGCACTCACCTTGTCTTCATCGTATTTCACTTGACCCTTGACACAAAAGCTTCTGCAAAATGATGCTTCACCAGTTTAGTTTGACACAGTTCACTGCACCGTTTTTTCAAAAATATAATTTTACATTTTATCAATCAAACGAAGAGTTATGATTTTTGACCACGAAGTTTGAAAATTTTTAAGGTAAAAAACCGGTTCTTTATTTTTTCAAGAAAAAAAACTGGAAAAAACGGTTTTAAAACGAAAAAAACGGTTTTTTCCCTGTGCCAACCCTACATACAGGCATATATCGCTGCGCGGCAATCGTTGGCGCCAGGAAACCGGAGCGTGGGTTACGAAAGCGTGTTCGGAGAATGCCTGTTTGCAATGCAACGCACGCTCCTGTTTCGCCTGAACGCACGGGGCAACCGCAGTTTGCACGCCACACACTCTCACAACACTTTGACAGCACAGCTCCGCCAACCTTCTCCGCCATCGCAGCATCGCGCGCTGTCTCCTGTTGCCGTGCGCGTTGAACGTCAGCACTCAGCTGTGCACTCTGCTCCACCAGCTGGTCGATCTCGACACGAAGCTGCTGATGCGAGCTCATGGACGCCGACAACTGCAGAATACGGACGATGATTCAAATCATACTTATCGTTCATTTTTGTGTGCTTCACTGTGTACTTCACTGGTATCTGTTGAACGCTATGTGCAACTTCGGTAAGGTATCTGTTCTGTGTGTGCCAGTGTGTGCATGATAAAAAAATCAAAATCAAATCTGTAAATCAACAAGAACTAAGCCGGTCCAACTGCCAGCTGCTGGTGCACACACTCTACCCCCAACAGCCCATTGCCATACCGAGTTGCTGTAGAACTCAATTGTCTCGAACGCGTCGTGCACAGTGACGTGCAGCTCGTCGAGCTCATGACGCAGCTGTGTGATCTGCAGGGCGTCCGCTTGGCGTTGCTGCTGAAAGCGAAACAAATGTCATCAGAAATGGGTCTCTGTTTTCCGTCATCACATGCTGTTTACATAGTTTCATCGGAGTTTCATGCTTTTCGCAGAGAATGGATTCATCCACAAAAACCGGTGTTCTTTCCAATGACAGCCGCATCATGAGCGCCATTAGCTGGTTGGTTGACAAATGATCCATTTGGCATCCATAATCGGTTTCATTGATTGGCCGATAATGGCGCGATTCCTGCTTGCCCGGCAAGACAAGTCGTCGCTTATTACACAGGTCAGATTAACGAAAGTGACAAACCGAAAACGATCGAAAAGTTTTTCCATCCGTTCGCTGCCGGTGTCTCTACTTTTTGGAAACTTTTCTCTGTGCACTTTGAAAAAAACTACCGAAAGCCCACAAACCGTCAATTCCACAAATCGTGAGGCGCATTGCTCGAGCAGGGCGATTGACGCGGCACCAGTCGATTCGAGCGCCTCCTCGAACTGTTCCGCAGAGTGCAAATCGAGGTCGACCACGTCGTCGTCGTTGACATCGTGGCCGGTGCTGTTGATGGCCTGTTGAAGGAAAACGCTGGTTGCAACGTGATGTTGGCCATGTTGGAATCATGTGCGCGCAGAAGTGCATTTAGGTTTGGCGTGTTCGTGAAACGGCAGTACGACGGGTAAACACAGGCGCTTGCACAGACTGCACCGAATCCGGGCACGTGAGGTTCTCCATCCAGGCCTTTCAACGCTCACGGAGCAGACTAGGGACTTTTCCCTTTCTCCCCATGGCAACCTCTCCCACGTGACAATAGCAAACTGCACTGCGCCGGCATCCACGTGAGCCGTCCGCTTGAAAAAAAATCTCCTGACAGCAAATCGGTGTCTGTCAGTCTGCGCTGCCACAGTGGCCACGATGCAACACCAACCACCAAAACGCACAGCACAGCAACCTGCAGGCGTTCACGGATGGCAGCAGCCAGCCGACGCACGGCCGTCACGAGCAGCGCGCGTGTCTCCGCCTGCTTCTCATCGAACGTCCTCAGACACTCCTCCAGACGGTCGGCCGCCAGAGTCGCTGCCGCAGACAGCTGCACACAATGGACAATGCGCAAGTGGTTGGCATGAATACACGAACAACACGCAAAGCAAGCATGGTGCGAATACTGTTCACATTTTTATTGGGATGGATATATGTATGAAACCTCAGGACGCCAATAGCGCCATCAGCCCAGACGCAAGAATATGCACCCCGACAGACACTAACGTCATCTTTCTCCAACTCCACTTGGTTGCGTTCGTCCGTGACCACCATCAGCTGCTGCTGCATCTCGCCCATTTTCTCGTCTCGCTCGGCCAACTCACGCTCATGGGTGTGTTGCTGCAAAAACTGCTGAACTGTTATTGGTAAGAACCCGATTTTCACATGAACTACAACCACGATGGAAGCGGGGGATTCGACATCAAACCAAAAAACAAACAACAGGCTGGTGGTTTTCAGGTCTGTTGGTTTGGTAGTCACTGTCAGGATCAGGACGTGACGTGCCGTCGTCCCATGATCTGTTTGATGGTCTGATCCCGGCAGGCACTACTAGGGCAGGTACTCTATGACAGCGACCCTGGTGTGGTGATATCGGGAGGAAGCCAGTGATGAGGTGTGAATTTAGAGCTGCACGTTTGCAAGTGGAGTTGAGTGGTGGAGCGCGTGGTGGTGGATGGACTGTAGACCAGTGAAGGAGTGGTGGAGTGCAAAGCGAACACCGACCTGTTTCAGAGCGGCAGCCTCCGTGCGTTCCAGTTTCTCTTGCGTCTCTTTGCAGCGCGTTTCAGCGGCGAACAACTGCGCTTTGAGATCGTCCACTTGGCGCTTCACATCGTCATTCTCCATGCGCAGCTCAGCTTCGCTGGTCGCGAACGCGGCTCGCTGCGAATACAAAAACACACGTTTTCGGACAATATTTGCCGAACAATAGCAGCATTATTTTTCCGTTTACCTGTTTCCAGCGCTGCGCCATCCAGCATTCCAATAATCATAATGAGAAAAAAAACGTTGCTCACGAATGCAAGCCAGAGTCAGTTACCACACCTCTTCCATGACGCTGGTCACTTGCAGTTGCAGTGCGGCGATGCGTTGTGCACTGAGATGGCGTTCTTCTTGCAGTGCCTTCACTTGCGACTGCACACGTGACTCGCACGTGGACGCTCGCTCGCGGGCGACGGCGGCGACGTGCGTCTGCTCGCACAGCTGCAAAACAACAAAGTGGCACGATGCGGCCTGGCCAACATCAGAGGCAGACGAGGGTGGCCTCACCAGTGATGTGGCCCTCTGGAACCATTCGAGATAAAAAAAAAACTTGTGCAATAGCTTGATCACAAAAACACTGCTGGCTCTTGCAGTTCTTTTGTTTTGCCCTACATCTGTGCGTTCGGACACTCACAATTACTCATCGAACCGAGGCAACCATTGATTTGGATTTCTGAACAACTGATCTAATCAACCGACCACAAAGCCACAGCCACAGCCTAGAACAAATGTCAATACCTGTTTCGCCATCAGATCGTTCTTGTTCTGAAGCTCGCTGTTGGTCGCCTGCAGTGATGCGAGGCGTTGCTCCTGGAAAGTAGCAAAGTGGATGTTGCAAACAACAAACACGGGTAAACTGAACAAGGTTACCAGCGAAACAATCAGTTTGAGTCGTGAAAACGGTTTTCCAACACTTGGAAAATTGGTGTAAGTATACGTTTGGTGAATAGGTCGCACCTTTTCTATCGCACCTATTCTATCGTCGTATCGTGCTCATCATTGTAATACACCAATGAACACTGTTCACGTCCAATCGAAAGCAACCAGCCAAACTCAAATCAATCTATCAACAACCGACCATTTGCGAGATGTCGGTCGTCAGTTCGGCGGTTTTCCTGACGAGCTCGTACACTTGCGCCTGGTGTTTCTCGTTCTCACCGAGTGCAGCCGCCTTCTGCTTCTCGAACTCGTGGCGCACTTTCTCCAGACTCTGAAAAAAAACATAAGTCACGATACGGAAACTGTTGAAAAACATAGACAGGCAATAAGATGATTGGCTGCTTTTGTATTGGGCTCACTGATTCGTCCGGTGCAACTCCACGCAGCCAATCATCAATGCCAGATTCACAAATGTGCACATTTTCAAGTTTTATACTCGTACCGAATTAGCGGTGTCTCGCTCGTCCGTGACTCGTTGCAGCTGGGCGCGCAGCTCGCAACTCGTTTTCGACTCCATCACGTACAGCTCGTCCTTTCTGGCGAGCTGACACAAAAATAACAATGAATTTAAAAAAATCCCGTCACCACGTCAATTCAACAGAGAAGTTCTTCATAAAACAAAACAAGCAATCAGCCAGCATAAAAATGTGAGCAAAGCTTGCGAAGAAGCACGCTTCTGGTGACTGACCGGAAACGGTCGACAATGGTTTTCATCCTCAAGCAGTTTTTAATGCTTTCGTGAAAAAATTTTTTTGGCGCCATCTCTGAGTGCGACTACCTCCCAACGGCACCAACCATGCCCCATGGGGCCATGCCCCATACCAACCTCGTCTCGGTATCGCTGCGCGTTTTCGTCGATCTGCCGTCGGAACGCGTCCGTGTCGACAGCGAGCTGGTCGCGCAGCAGCTCGAGCTCACGACTGACGTGCTCCTTCTCGTGGCGCACCTGGTGCAGCGTCTGAAGTTGGGAGACAAAAGGACGATTGGAAGAACATTGAGCTGACAGTAGTCGCTGCGATAGCAGTAGTACTCGATAGAAGAAATAGCAAGGCGTATTAGACACGCAACGTGTTCACTTTAAAATGACAAGAGCACAACACCAACATGCGATCACAATCCCAAAATAACTAATCACCCATTATCGACTGACGTCAAAGCTACACAGGAAAATTGCCAGTTTCTTTGCAGTTTACGACAACTACCATTCTGTTACTCAAGCTCAACAATTCTGCGTGAAATCGATGCACAAAAACAAACGAACCGACAAACAAAGTCGCATAAATCGTGACAAATGTTGGCAAAAATACGCGCCCAAACAAAACAACCTCCTCAGCGTGCGCCTTTTCGTACAGCTGATCTTTCAACGTCTTGATGGTCGTCTGACGTTGCTCCAGATCGTGTTGGAGCCTCTCGATTTCCTGTAAAAAACGAGGTTGCCAAAAAATATTGAAATTGTTGAAAAAATATTATTGATACCTTCACTTTCACGCAATTGACATTGACTCGCATTGTCGAGCCATCAGCTGTAACGGTAGTGTGCGTGATTTCGAATTCGGCAACACAATCTCAATTCAAAAACACATGTTCAGAACTATTCATTCCCATTCCAGTGCGTGGATTGGCTTGCGTCTCGCTGGTATTACAACCGACAGCAGCAATCAATAAGCGCATCAATTCAAATGTAGTGCAAGCAACCAAGGCAAGTTATACACAACTATTCAAACTGGCTGTACACCAAATGTCAATTAGTAAACTGTGCAATGAAAGCAAAAAAAACGCACCGTTCTGAATTCGAACGCCTCCTGATCTTTGTCCTCTTGCAGCTTTAGAATCAGCTGCCTCTTGTCCGTTAACGACGACTGCAATCGATCCACGTCGGCACTTCTGGCCTCCAGTTTGCTCTCGGCGCATTCCAGCGCTTGCAGCTGAAGCTGTGCCGAGTGCAGACGAGACTGCAGACGTTCGTTCTTCTCCTTCAGGCTGCAATGGCAAAACGAAATAATATTTTTCTGAGTTTTGTTTGGTCAAGGCAAGGGTGTGTCAAGCTCACATGTGACTGCCATATCCGATTTTTACAAATAAGATTCACAACGAAACACTGAGATGAAATGCGGTGTCACAATGCGGCATGACACCAGATACACTGGTTGATTGAAGCACCGATAATCACCACAAAAGTTAAAACATGCGTTTTCCGATAACGGAAAAATGTCAACGCACGTTCGATTTTCAGCGTTCAGCCGCGTCACTGTCTCCTCCTCTCGTTTCACGGCGGAACTCCATTCGTCGACCAGTTCAAGGCGATTCTTGCGAAGCTGTCGGATGACGCTCTCGAGCTCGCGGATCTTTTGCTGAATGACAAAAACACCATTATGGGCATTGAGTAGTAAAAGAACCTGTTAAAAAACAGATAATTGCCCGTAACGGTCAGATCAGGACCACGCTGTAGTCTGTACGAAGCAGACCGTTTCTGTAAACGAAAGCGAGTTACACGCAAGATGGAACATTTTACGTTCGTTCACGTAAAGACAAGCGCTGTCGTACCATTCAACACACCAAGCAGCCCTGCTCAGGCTCGGTGATGCAAGTAAATACTCGCGTTAGCTAATTTCCATTGTTCAACCAAACCATCCCAACAGCCCTCCCAGTGAGGCACAGTGTCACCCCCACCACAACCTTCTGTCCCCTCGGCGAGTCTCTCCACTGCTGCAGCGGACTGCCGCAGGAGCTGGTGCTTGGCGCGAGCGCGGGACTGCCGACTGCGCCCCCGTCGTCTGAGGCGGACAACAGCAGACTGCGACTGGTGACGCGCGCCATCTGCGACGAGGCAGACTTGCTCAGACGAGACTCGTGCCGGTGCATCGCCGCTGGCAGTGTGTAGAACGCACCTGCAGTGGTGGGGTTGGGTGGACACGAAAACAGCACACTCATTCATTCATTCATTTTGAGATTGTATCCGATATTTCACAAGAATGCAGGATGCTCCGATAAAACTGTTAAGACAGCCTGAGATACGGAGCAGCACACTGCTTTCTATTGCTGCGAGTGCGTTCGTGCACTGCTGCGCGTGTGTTTCGTTGCTTTTGAGACTGTGCTGTACGCATGTTGCGATGCGACACGCGCGTGCATCACAAACCTTGCGAAATGAAATCAATACAAAACCACACAAAGCATCCTGCATGTCGACTCGGCCAACATTTAGAAAAAACGCATCGTCCTCAAAGGCAACCTACCCAATGCACCACCACCGATATCGGCCGTTGATCGACTGCCGACGGGCATCGCGAGGCGACGACTCAACTTCGGCGTGGTCTTGGTGGCAATCGCAGGATGCGGCTGCTGCTGGCTTGCATGCGCATCGTCACCGGAAGCATGGAACACTTCGTTCAGGTCACTAGGCTCCGTCGTTGTTACAGTGACGTCTGCAAAAAACACAAGAACAGCACGTCCGGATGACACAGAGGCTATTTGAGGACAGCCCCATTGAAACAAGCATGATTGAGAAGAATTCAGAACCCAGAGGAGAACAAAACAGAGCCTCTCTGGAATTTGGGATTGCATTGCAGTGTTTTAGTCTGAGGTAAATTTCAACTGCATTTCTGATTGGTTCAATCTCTGGGGGCCAAGTTTTAGAAACTAGGTGCTGCGAAAAATTGGAAAACAAAAGGGTTTAAAACGAAAATAAGACCAGTTTTTTTCCTGATAGTACAAAAAAACAGTTTTTAGCATGCCTGATTCAAACCAAGCACACCGAAAATGCTTACCAGCGGCCGGTGACGGCACCACCCGCAAGATCGTCCAGTGCAGGTCGTCGGTGGTGCACGTCTCCTCGGTGTACCAGTTGAGGTAGCACACGAAGTCGCTCGCTTGCTGTTTGTCCAGTGCTCGCTCGATCGCCAGCGTTCCTTCCTCGTCGGTGACCGCCAACTTCAGGCACAACAGCAACGCGATCTGTCATCCGTTTGTGGCAGGAATGAAACTTGAGCGCAAAGACAACATTCAGAACAGTGACTTATAGTGAGTGCATCTGCAAGATACTGTGGACGAACGCAACATGTTAGTCCCCAACCAACGAAGAACACCGCAAAGTTTTGTTAACAAAAAATCGGAACAGAGTCGCATTGAGTTTTGTTGCACTCGCTGATTCGGCGTTTGATGCTTTCAATGAGCGCGCAGCGCGCCACATTCATTTTTTACATCAAGAAAATGCGGCACAGTTAGTCGAGAGACACGGCTTTCAGATTGCAACTGATCTTGACTTTAAAGCAAAAAAAACGCAAAGACGCTCACCTTGAACCACTCGACGTTCTGCAGGTGCCGTGCGGTTGCACTGTCGTCGCCGTCGAACACGGCAGCACTCAACGAGTAGACGAGCTCGCGTTTCGCGTCGATCGAGTCGCGCAGCTGATGATGGAACCAGATGGCGACCTCCTTTGGCGGCTCGTGGCGTGCATCCACAAACTCGTTGAAGCTGAAATCGCAGAAACTGCCAATTTTGAGTTTACATTTTATTTAATCTGGTTTCCCGTCAATCAGTTTGAATTGAATTAAGTTTATTAATGTTTTTTTTTCTAAACAAATTTTCTTTTGCTTTGCTCTAAAAAATCGATTTTTGGCTGGCGTAGAGATGTAAGGGTCAAAAAAAAATTTTTTTTTAATTTTTTAAAAAAAAGTAAAAAAAAGAGCATTTTTTATTTTTTTTATTAAAAATTTTTGAAATTTTTTCTTCAATGTGCCCTGAAAATGCCGTTTTTGGCATAATTTTTCGAAAGTTCAACAAAAATTTTCTTTGACTTTACCTTGTCACTTAGTCTTCAACGCTGCAGGTGGTATTCTGGATTGATTTATCGACTGTTTTCAGCCTTGGTGAGTGATGATCGACTCGCGCATTGAAGTACTTGAGCGTCGCAAAGGCTAGTTCAACAAATTCCGATGTCGCTAAGGTGAGATAGAAGCAGAGAACTCACATTTACGCATCGTTTTTCAGGATCTCGAAAGGTGGAAATTGCACTGTCTGCCACTGCAAGCGTAACTTCGTTGGTTGCTCGTTGCTGTTTCGCCTCGTGTCGTCAGCATGATCACACCGGTTTGTTGTGGAACTTGTTTCCATGTTATTTGAGGTGAATTGAGAGGCAAAACACGAGACGTGATGTCGTCGGTGGGAAAATGGGGTCGCCGAAACCAAGTCTGAAATTTTCACCCTCCTCCCATATGAGTGGGGGTCATATGGTAAGTCGGTGGCTCCTCAGATGGTGATTTTTTTTTTTTTAATATTTGAAGCACGCCCCCCACCGATTCCGGAAACCCGAAGGTACCAAACTCCGGTGGGATTGGGGAACGGACGGCTCACCATCCCGTGGAACCAATACCCTCGCCACGTGAGGGGGACAGCCTCTAAGCCCCGCTCTGTCCTGGGGGCACCAGTGATCTTAGCCCGATTTCGGTTTCGGTGGCCTGCGGTCGCTATATCCCCGCAGGGCAGCGAATCCGAAAGCTTTAGTTGAAAACGAGTGTAGTTATTAGAGTAGAGAGCTACACTGGCGGCAGTTTGTCATCCTCCGTGGGGGATCGAACCCGTCACCTTCTGAGTTGAAGGCGAACGTGCTAACCACCGGGCCACGGAGGCGACACCACAGGTGATATTCGGACTCCCTGAAAAATTCTGAACAACTTTCATTTCAAAAAAAAAATTAAAAAAAAATTAAAAAAAAATAGAAATTTTTTTTTCTTGACATCTCTAGGCTGGCGTAATTGTTTTGAACGTTCAAACCTAATTTTCTCCCAAACTTCTTTGTGCACCAAGCTATTTGTCATTATTTGATCACTTTGACTGTCGTGCTCCATCTTTTTACAAATATCAAATATCCAGTATCAAATGAGAACACGTGAGGTTAAGAAAATGTGAGTGATGAAGTTCATCAGATGAACAATGAAAACGTAGTCAAAATACAAATGTCCAATTTTTTCCAATCCCTTTCAAAAAGACACAGGACGAAACTCAGTGGCGCTGAAAGCCGAAAACGAAAAACACTGTTTGAAAAAAAACGAACGCTTTCTGCGCGAGAATCGACAAAAACGGCGCATTCGATGGATTCAGATCGGCTGCGCTTGCCGGCGGATCACACGAACTGGTCTCCATCTCACTCTCACAAAGCGCGTTGATCTGTGCACAAAAAAAGCTTCTTTTGACAGATTGCTCATCGTTTCATTGCTGTAAAATAAACAATATTGACAGCTTGGCAAGAATGAATTATTAGGAAAGTACGCATTTGAATGCACATGAAACGCAAAATAAAAAATCAAATTGAAAACCAACCGCTCTCAAAAACATGTCGCAAATATGCGGATCGATGATGTCCGAGTCGGACGACTCCATTTTTCGCGTTGAAATGTTTTCGAAGTAATTGGCTATTGATTGCTTTCTTGTGGTGGTGGGGTGGTGCAGGTGCGCGTCGTCGAAAAACAAACAAACAAAATTCAAATGTAAAACCAATGAAATGACGGTCTGCGCCGCTTGCCTTGGGTTGAAATCTGAGAGAGAGAAACACAGTTAGTTGAGAATAAAACTGACTGAGGCGAGGGCAGACGAGAGCAAAAGTGAGTGAAACTCCTCAAATCCTCACGTTTATAAAAACAGACAGACGACCAATCAACACATGCCAAATGGACCAATCAGCTCATTTCACGCGCCACGAACGTGTTCCGTTCATTCGAAGACGGGTGCCCCTCTGCAAAAGGTTCACACAAGTCAATTTGAACTTCGCACTCTCGCACGGCTTCATACACAGATTAGCCTGACAATCAAAGGAAGGAAAGCCAGTAGGCCTTTAACAAAACCACGGAGGCAACACGGAACACGGAGGCTGCACGCTTAACAAAACCACGGAGGCAACACGGAGGCTGCGTGCAGCTAAAGTGACCCATATTTTATACGCACACAACACGCTGCGCACCTTTAACAAAACCACGGAACACGGAGGCACGCGGATTTGGGGAGATTTGGGGACAGGACAAATCCGTCCCCGTCCAAAAAAAATTACGTTTTTGTCAAATAAATAAATAAATAAATAATAAATAAATAAAGGCGCAATAAAGCAAAGCAAAGCTAAAAGTCAAAACTAGACTTCAAGGATTACGGTAGCTTTCCAATGGGTCTCGACACGATTTTTTTAAAACGTCCCTGATTGCCAGCAAAAGCTACTCTATTGGTGGACACCGTTCATATGATTGCAACAAACAGTCTTATGTTTGAAGTTCGGGCACACGGGTTACGGTAGCGGTAGTTTTGGGTCTTGACACGAAGTTGCTGAAAACTACTTTGTTTCTTGCGAATAACAGTTGAAACCATTTAGAAACATGCCGCATTATCACAGAGCGTCAAAAATCGGATTTTAAGGAGTACGGTAACTTTGCTGTGGGTCTCGACACGATTTTTTAAAAACGTTCTTTTATTGCCAAGAACTGTTACTAGAATGGTGGATACCGTTCACATGATTGCATGAAACAGTCATATGTCTGAAGTAAGGTCCCACGGGTTACGGTAGCTGCAGTTCGGTCTTGACACGAAGTTGCTGAAAACTACTGTGAATAACAGTTGTTTCTTGCAATCATATGAACGGTGTCCACCAATAGAGTAGCTTTTGCTGGCAATCAGGGACGTTTTAAAAAAAATCGCGTCGAGACCCACACAGCAGAGTTACCGTATTCTTTGAACTCAAGTTTTGACATTTTGTGAAAACGCTGCGTGTTTCTAATTGGTTTCAACTGTTTTTTTTCTTGTTATTCGCAAGAAACAAAGTAGTTTTCAGCATCATCGTGTCAAGACACAAAACTACCGCTACCGTAACCCGTGTGCCCGAACTTCAAACAAAAGACTGTTTATTGCAATCATATGAACGGTGTCCACCAATAGAGTAGCTTTTGCTGGCAATCAGGGACGTTTTTAAAAAATCGTGTCGAGACCCGTTGGAGAGCTACCGTAATCCTTGAAGTCTAGTTTTGACATTTAGCCTTGTTTTGCTTTATTGCGCCTTTATTTATTTATTTGTTTATTTGACAAAAACATATTTTTTTTGGAGGGGGACGGATTTGTCCTGTCCCCAAATCTACCCAAATCCGCGTGCCTCCGTGTTCCGTGGTTTTGTTAAAGGTGCGCAGCGTGTTGTGTGCGTATAAAATATGGGTCACTTCAGCTGCACGCAGCCTCCGTGTTGCCTCCGTGGTTTTGTTAAGCGTGCAGCCTCCGTGTTCCGTGTTGCCTCCGTGGTTTTGTTAAAGGCCAAGCCAGTACGGTAGATCGCTTTGCTCATTGAATGTATTCAAATAATTTGCGGAGCTTTTTCAATGTGCGTCGTCTTTTTTCAAACGCAAATCTTAGCAGAAAAACAGCGACTCCATTTCACCACTCATTTTTTATAGGTAGTTAGTAGTACGCAGTACTCGATGACGCCACGCAATTAACAGCATAGACACAGCTATTGCAGAAAAATGAAAATGAACCACAGGCGAACGCATGGTGACAAATCAAGCTAAAGTCTGTTCCAGTATTATTGGTTGAGAAGACATTCACATTCCCATTTCACATCACAACCTTACCAAACTGCAGACCATCTGCCACCTGGCCTCACTCACATGTTGAGCTTTCAGAGTTTCAGTTTGTTTTATTTAGCACTGAAGTGCATAGACAAGATGTACACAGTACTGCAAAATTACAAACCAACCGCGTCCGCAGTTAGTTACATTGCCCTAAAAATCTAAAAAGAAACAAATAAATAAAAGCACAAAACACAATCAACAGCAAAACAGGAACAGAACTCAGTTGAAAGAAATAGAAAACAAGAATAGAGTGAAAACAACAGACGTAACTAACGTCATCTCTTAGTCTTGTGTCTCAATACGTACAGAACAGTTTTGTAGGCGAAATCGGTTACCGGACACCGGCACTGGTACCTATTCGGCCCAGCGAGTGAGTGAACAGTAGATTAACTAATACAAAAAAGTAGGTAAGGAATTGATTGGAGGTGAAAGAGAGTAGTTTAGCGTTGAAACATTAGAGATCGTTTGCATGGTCGTTGTACGGACCTGACACTATGCAACGCCTGTTATTGGGTGAACTATTTTGTTATTTTGTTTTTCTACCATTCACTTTTTGCGGGTGAAAAGGGGCATTCATGAAGCAGTATTTTATTTAGCATTTAGCATGTTTTTTAACGCAGCACACTTCATTCACTAAATACTGCTTCATGAATGCCATTTGAAGAAGTGCATGTACAAATTCAGAACAACTACATGATCACAGATTCTATTCATTTGCTAACCGATACACGACTTTTTTTTAAATTTCGGTTTCAAGATATATTCCATCGTTTGTTTCTTGCTTCAATGTTGATCATCCAGAAACAAACGTTAAAGAACGCGAATCCTGCAAACAAGAAAAAAAGAACCAAAATAAACCACAGTCTCTGACGTGAACTGGATTTGACATACAGAGCGAGCATATTTCGTTATAGTTTGATTGATCTTGATCTGAATGTTTTTGAAAATGGTCAATAAAATTTACCAAGTGGAAATGCTTTTGTCGCCCAGGTGTCCAACTGGTCGCCATAGTCAGTGTCAGTTCGCTCAATTGCGTCTGTGCGTGCCGTGAACAATTGACAAATTGATATCAACGAGCAGTATTCTGAGCGGAAAAGTGCGTTTATTTTTGATTTGTTCAAAATATATTGTCGTTGTATTTTCTGTTTGTCAGCTCAATTCATGCTAATACACGGAGTCACTCAAAATAATCTCACTTTAAAAAATTCAAAAATTCCAGCTTTGTGACATCACCAATGACAAAAGTCAGCATAAACGTCACAACTCTTTTTTTTTGGTAAACGTACGATTGTTTTTCCAGCGTGCCTTATAGTAGGGCACGATCCACGAATCGAGGGAACTGGCAACGGCCAACTCAACGAGCGCAAGTCCCGTGAAAATCATGGATGCAATCATCCAGAGATCATAAGCGCGAACATACGACGCTTTTGGAAGACCTTAAACAGTTGGAAACGGATACAACGCCGAAATTAAGATTTTGCTTTCAATAAAATGTCTGGTGCTTAATGAAGCGATGAGTTGCTCAGGTAGAATTGTTTGTTTACAAAGAACATATCAAACGAACTTCAGCTGCTGTGGGACCAAATCAGTCAGCTGTGGAGGTTCTTTTAAAACTGTTTCATTTTTTCATTTGATTTTTACCGAAACTGCTGACATTGACGAAGGTGGAGATGAGCAGCATGACGGTGGTGACGCCGAGGACCACGCGCGCCTTCACCGCCTCCACCGGCAGAAAAAAGCCAACCCACGACATGAATATGCACAGCGACGATGGGGCGAACGCCTGCAATGTTGTCTACAATGTTGCCTGCAATGTTGCCTACAATGTTGCCCACAATGTTGCAACCTGCAACAGGTAAAAGCCGAGCATACGACGAAAGCGCATCTTCACCACCAGTTGATCCCATTCGCCTGCCGTATAGCTGAACTGTTTCTTTTCAGTGCGATATCCGATCAACTTGAATTCGCCAACGTGAAAACTGTCGAATGGTCGGACAAACGTGATCGGCGGGACAATCCTGGCGATTGAGTAAAATTGCAAATAAATAGAAATGAAAGCTTGGTACTCTGACTTCAAAACGGAATACGGTAGCCATTTGGTCGGTTTGAAATTTGTTTTCTCTTACGTTGTCCAATCAACCAGAATCTCATCACGATGGAACGAGTAGCTCTCAAAAATAATCTCGCATTCTTGAACGTCCATTGGGAACCGCTGCAGATCGATCGTGCACGGCGCCGTCACCTGATTCACAATATTTTTACGAATTGAAGAAAACGTGAAGCCTTTCTTCATTCAAAATGATGGAGCTAAAGCTAAAACTGTGTCGCTGAAATATCGAGAAATGTCCCTAAAATATTGAAATGGTTATCGAGCGAAACGGGAGGTACAATGCATGTAAGTCTCCAGCTGATTGGTTGGTGATCACGTGCCGCATGTATTCTGTGCAGGCATTGCTGTGGAGAGGCGGAGTTTGGTTTGCACAGAATGCATGCATCATCACGATCGCCAACCAATCAGCTGGTTGGATATGTTATAGAGTGAGACTGTACGTGCACGCCCGTGCACACTATCGCAAAGTACGTGTCCTGCCCATTTCTGATTTTATTCACTGAACCAAACCAGTTTCTGCATTTTTGATGTTGCCAAGTGGCTGCACTCACTCTGACACGATGGCTGACCATGGCCTTGCCGTCAGGCCAGAGAATGCCGAGCACGTTGTCAGCGGGCGACTGATGCACCACCGTTTCGAGGCTGTTCACCGCGCAGACGTTCGGCGTCCACAGCTCTTCCACCATTCGATTGCTGAGCGACAGATTCGTGCGACACGTGTCGTACTCGTAGAAGGCCAGTCGTGCGTCGCGCCAGAACTTATTTCAATTTTTTTACTCGTTTCGAAGCCACACAGTAACGCGGGATGAACGAGATGTTGAACTCGAAATTTGGACTGGAAGTAAAACAGAAAATAAACTGCCACTAACAATTCCGAATTGGTTTACCTGGTTGAAGTAGGCGTCCATCGCAAACGAACCGTCTGCAGCCGACAGAGAAACAATGTCCTGAGATCATGAAAGAAAAATTCTGTGAACACTCACAATCAAATAATATCTTTCATTTTGGTCCCGCAACTCAATGCGCGCACAGATGGGTAAGCAGTCTCATACATGACGCGGGAATTCAAAATTGGCAAAGTTATCCGAGTCCCCTAAACAAGACCGGGTCACTTAGGCAACTTTGAATTGCCACATAAAAATTGAAACTGGTTTCCTTTTCACGTCTAGAACCGCATTGAGTCGCAGGTCTCAAAGAAAAGATTTTGTATTAGAGTCCGTTGTCACAGTAGTTGACCAACGTGCTGGACTTGAAACGGAGAAACGGTTTCAAAAGTTGAAAGGTTCAACGGACGGATTCCAGTACAGCTTCTCACAGCTGCTTGATTTGATTTGTGTGACTGGTTCCCATCGCGATGAACCATCTCGTCTGCACACAATTACAGCGTGCCAAACGTGGAAGCGCGTTGTTTGTTACCTGAATCATCAAATTGAAAGTCACATCAATCGGCCGTCTGTCAATGCCAATCGGCACACTCGATGCTTCGTATGTCCAAAACAGCAGCTCAAACAAATCGGTCTGCGAAATGTTGATTGCACACTGTGGGAGGATTTCGGCATCGATTGACGACTGATCAGTGGTCCTTTGGGCGACAATGATTTTGCGTTCAACCAACATCAGCGCGAGAAGCGACACAACTACCGGGTTGAAGGAATTGCTTTCCATGATGGGGATACTTTTATTTGCAGTTTTTTACCGACAGTGTTTTGTTTTCAATCCGGGCGGTGTTCGGATGGGAGACATTCTATCTGTCTCGGTCATAAATGCGGCTGTGGACCAGCAGTTACTGACAAGTTTTTGTCAGTGATGATTTTTATTTGTGCGAATTTGTCTGCGAGCGGATGCTGCTCCTATACCATGAAGTTATGCAGCAGTTAGTCCATATGCATGTAATGCCACACTTGACAGTTATACAGCAGCCTTTTTATGTACAGTGGTGTTCAATTTACATGCACTTCAAGGCACGCTGCTATAACCGTGTTCGATACCAAGCATTTTACTGATTGAGAAATTAGATTTGGCGCAGAAGGGAGTTGCCAGTTGCTGCAACTACAAGATGAATCGTGACTGATTATGTGCGTGTTTATGTGTGAAATCAAATTTCTTGACACCGTCCAATTCAATAGAAGCGTTTTGTAGTGCACGGCTAGCAATATAGAATACAGTATGGCCGAATAAATAAAGCAGTCCCTGTATTCTTCAACAGAGTGGGATCACTCGCAAACTAGGAGTTGCGCAAACACCCCCCCCCCAGAGCACCAGAGACCGTCGGGTGGGGGGGGGGGTGGGGGGGGCACCGTGCCACTGCACCGTGCCACTGGTACTGACCGTGGGCCCAAAAAAAATTTCGAAGGGGGGTATGGTGCCGTGGGGGGGGGGTGCCGACCAAAAAGTGAGGGGGGGTCCAACCTATGGTAACGTGGGCCCCCCCCCCATGGGGGTCCCATGGGGGGGTGCATTTTTTTAAAATTTTCTGTGGGGGGTCCACCCACCCCCCACCCACCCCATAATATTTTTTCGCTTAAATTTTGAAAGAAAAACGCTAAATTTTGCTGCAAAATCGTTGAAATTACAATGAAGATGGTCAAGTTATCATATATTCAGCTTATATTATGGACTTTATAGACAAAAAATCATTTTTTTTGTTCTTCAAAGAACAAGAACAAAAGAACAAGAACAAAAAGTCATGATTTTCGAAAAAAATTTTAGGGTGTGTACGGAAAATTTTGGGGGGGGGGGTCTCCGCCAGACAAAATTTCATGGGGGTGTGGGGGGTGTCGGCCAAATTTTCGAGGGGGGGGGGTCCGATCAGTAGCGAAAGTGCGGGGGGGGTTGGGGGTGTCTTCCACCCCCCCCCCCTCAGCCGAAAAGCCTGCCCGTGCACGGGCAGATACCCGTGTACCCCCCCCTCCCCCCCTTTACCTTGACACGGGTACTAGACTCCCCCCCACCCCCCTCCGCGAGAAAACACGGGATCGCACCCCCCCCTCACGGTGGTCAATCTCATCTCAATTTTTTCTAAAACTCACTTTTTGGTCGGCACCCCCCTACGGCACCTACGGCACCCCCCCCTACACCCTAAATTTTTTTTCGAAAATCATGATTTTTTGTCTATAAAGTCCATAATATAAGCTGAATATATGATAACATGACCATCTTCATTGTAATTTCAACGATTTTGCAGCAAAATTTAGCGTTTTTCCTTCAAAATTTAAGCGAAAAATTATCATGGGGGGGGTGGGGGGGGGGGTGTACCCCCCCACAGAAAATTTTGAAAAAATGCACTCTCCCATGGGACCCCCAATGGGGGGTCCCACGTTACCATAGGTTGGACCCCCCCTCACTTTTTGGTCGGCACCCCCCTACGGCACCATACCCCCCCCCCCCTTCGAAAATTGTTTTGGGCCCACGGTACTGCCCCCACACCCCCCATGAAATTTTGTCCCCCGCACCCCCCAGAGCACCAGAGACCGTCGAGTGGGGGGGGGGGCACCGTGCCACCCACCCCCTAAAACCGGGCACCCCCTATCGGACCCCCTCTCGAAAATTTGGCCGACACCCCCCCCCCCCCACAGTCCACACCCCCCATGAAATTTTGTCTGGCGGAGACCCCCCCAACTAGGGTTGTTAAAAAAAAACAAAAATCGTCATTTTTGTTTTTTTAAGAAAAATTTAAAAAAAAAATTTCAAAAATCAAAGTTGTGCTAAATCAATTAGGGAGTTCGAAGAACCACATATGATATGCAAGCGCCTCCGGAATGACTCCCGTATGGCGGAACTTTGGAGATTTTGTTTTGGTGACCTCAATTACCCCTTTTCCAAACCGTTACCATACCTCTTCTAGTGATTTGACCCCCAAAACGTCACTAATTGTCCCCAGCCCAAGTGAAAATACACATACCGGTTTGAAATTCGATCAAAAATTCTGATGATGTGTCGCGACGGCAGGACACGAAACGGCAACCAGACTGGGGTTAGGGAAAAAAAATCCGGATTTTTTTTTTAAATTAAAAAAAAAAAATTTTTAAATTTTTTTACAAGTTAGGTTCGTTCGAGGCGTGCTTCAAATATTAAAAAAAAGAAGCGTCTCGTCGAGCTGAGTTCATCTAGACTATTTTCAGAACGATCCGGAAAACTATAAGAGCGAAAATCGTGTTTTATTGAAATTATGTCCATTTCATAGAGGGAAAGTTGCATTTTCAACAGTAAAACAGGACAATTTTTGACGTGTACTTGAATATTGAACCGTTCTTAGTTGTTCCTCTTTAGAAAATTACCAAAATTTGACTGTGTTCAAAAATTCCTGTTTGCTGTAGCTAAGTCGGCAACCCCTGTCGACCCGGTCGCCCCCCCCCCAAGACACTTACTTTCAGGTTCAACTAGGGTTAGGGAAAAAAAATCCGGATTTTTTTTTAATTAAAAAAAAATTAAAAAAATTTTTTTTTTTACAAGTTAGGTTTGTTCGAAGCGTCTCGTCGAGCTGAGTTCATCTAGACTATTTTCAGAACGATCCGGAAAACTATAAGAGCGAAAATCGTGTTTTATTGAAATTATGTCCATTTCATAGAGGGAAAGTTGCATTTTCAACAGTAAAACAGGACAATTTTCGACGTGTACTTGAATATTGAACCGTTCTTAGTTGTTCCTCTTTAGAAAATTACCAAAATTTGACTGTGTTCAAAAATTCCTGTTTGCTGTAGCTAAGTCGGCAACCCCTGTCGACCCGGTCGCCCCCCCCCAAGACACTTACTTTCAGGTTCAACCAGCTATGCTATCTGCCACATGGCGAGAGCCCACTCTTCAAATCATCGTATCGAAAACACGTACCATGATTTCGCGATCACGTTGCGGGCAACTGACAGACGCAAGTTTAACACGTTAGTTTAGCTCAGCACGCAAGTTTTAACATGTGGCCATGTTATCGGGTATCTGAAAAACGGTCGTGTGATGTGGTATTAACCAACATCCCCGCTCCAATTGTTTAACAATATATCGCACAACTCCATTGTAGACCTATAACGTACGCCAATCAACAAGATATCATGTTCATCTCATGGCCTACCGACTGAAAAAACATGTTCTAAGTTGCAAGAAAACGATTTCTGAAACGATATTTCAATTCAGTTAAGTCATTTCAACGCTAAAAATTGACTCTAGAAGTCATCCAAATCGAAAAACATGGAGTACGTCGGTCAAAATGACCAAATAATGACATGTACCTAAGCACACAAAGAAGTTGGGAAGAAAATTTGGTTTGAACTTTCAAAAAATTATGCCATAAATCGAATTTTCAGAGCAAAGTAGAAGAAAAATTTTTCAATTTTTTTTTTAAGTTTGAAAAAAAAATCCAAATTAAAAAAAAACAAAAAAAAATAAAAAAAATTTTTTTCAAAGCCCCTAACCCTAGGTGGACCCCCCCCCACAGAAAATTTTGAAAAAATGCACCCCCCCATGGGACCCCCATGGGGGGGGTCCCACGTTACCATAGGTTGGACCCCCCCTCACTTTTTGGTCGGCACCCCCCCCCCCCCACGGCACCATACCCCCCCCCCTTCGAAAATTGTTTTGGGCCCACGGTACTGGTGTCGTCAGCATGATCACACCGGTTTGTTGTTGAACTTGTTTCCGTGTTATTTGAGGTGAATTGAGAGGCAAAACACGAGACGTGATGTCGTCGGTGGGAAAATGGGGTCGCCGAAACAAAGTGAAATTTTCACCCTCCTCCCATATGAGTGGGGGTCATATGGTAAGTCGGTGGCTCCTCAGATGGTGATATTCGGACTCCCTGAAAAATTCTGAACAACTTTCATTAAAAAAAATTAAATTTTTTTTTTAAAGAAAAAAAAATAGAATTTTTTTTTCTTGACATCTGTAGGTGGACCCCACCCCCCCCCGCACTTTCGCTACTGCACCCGGTGGTCTCTGGTGCTCTGGCCCCCCCCTAGAGATGTAAGGGTCAAAAAAAATTTTTTTTAATTTTTTTTAAAAAAAGTAAAAAAAATGAGCATTTTTTATTTATTTTTTTAATTAAAAATTTTTGAAATTTTTTCTTTAATGTGCCCTGAAAATGCCGTTTTTGGCATAGTTTTTCGAAAGTTCAACAAAAACAACTCTAGCCCCCCCCCCCCACAAAATTTTTTTTCGAATCTATCTCTATCAGACAGGTTTTTTCGGCTCAGCTATTATCTATCTAAAAAAATTTTCTCAGCCAGCCATCTATCTAAAAAATTTTGTCTTCGAAGACACAAAATGAGTTAATTTTTGACCAAAATTGATCATTTTTGCTCGTAATTATTGAAAATTTCGCTAATTTTAGATAAAATATGCGTTTATGCTCGATTTTTAGTGTATTTTTATCATTATTTTGCTGTTTTTATAGCTTTTTAGCGTTTTAGCCATCTAACTACCAAATTTCAAAATTTTGACCGGCCCCCCCCCCCAAAGTCACATGGCCTCCCCGCGGCCCCCCCCAAAATTTTCCAGCTATCTATCTATCTGGAAAATTTGCTCCAGCTATCTATATCGGCCCTTTCCCCCAACCATAGTTGTTCTAGGGGGGGGGCCTACGGTGGTCGTACCCGGGAAACCGGGGAGGGACTTCCTTAACCGCGGCAGCCCCGCGGATCCCTCCGGCATCTTCCATCTCATAGGAGGAGTCGCCTATGAGAAAGGAAGTAAAACCCATCGGCCCACGAACCAAAACAATACTTATACCAAAAAAGTTGCATGTATTAAGCTTAATCTTAGTGACGATATTTCGCCAGCTGTAAGTTGGTGGTCAAAAAAGCTGATTGGAACCAATTCTACCAAAACCTGTGACGAACGCAATTGTAAGGTTTGCGTTACCATTGATCAAGAGAGACTTGTCATTTCTCACGCAACTAATATCCACTATCAATTGATCTCTGAGACTCAATGCTCTTGTAAGTCCAGTAATGTTGTTTACCTCATCTCTTGTCGCAAATGTGGTTTTCAGTATGTCGGGCAGACAGCCCGTATGCTGAAACAACGAATAATGGAACATCAACGCAGTATTCGGAATAAAGACAGACAGACGTTGCTGGTACGTCACTTCTCGCAAAATGGACATTGTGTTAATGATCTAAAGGTGAGGGTACTTTTCTGCCTTGATAACGAAGCTTCTGGCAATTCAGATGTGCGAAGTAAGTTGCTTAAAGTCGAGAATTTTTTGATTAGGTTGCTTAACACCGCGTTTCCTTTTGGTCTGAACGATAAAATCGACCATTACGGCAAGATTACTGAAGATCTTTCTTGTTTCAAACAAAAAGGTTCTCCTTTTTTCACACAGTCAATTTGCCGTAGAAGAAGAAATCACGGTCAGCGTACACATAGAACCAAAAGGAAATGTGAGTCTAACGCTGTAAACAAGCTAGTTGAAATCCATAATGAAAATTCCTTTGATAGGAAGCGAATGTTTCACACACTAGTCTCAGCACGTCGCTGTGAGTTAATTCAAGCTGAGAGGACAGTCATTGCTGAGAATTTCATTGGGCAGAGTGTAACCATTCGACGAATAATTCTAGCTTTTCTCTCGGGCAAGTTTCATAACGAACGCACCAAACGGGCTCGGCATGAGCCTACCGCCTTTTTCAAAATACCGTTTGTTGACAAGAAACTTGAACTCTTGAAACTAGAAACACTGTTCAGAGATCATCGAATCTTGTCTCTAGCTCCTCCAAGCACAACTAATAAATTAAGAAATGTTCGTGTCGTTTATTCTTACGATAAACCAATCAGTAGATTGCTCTGCAACCACAATAAACTTCTCAAAAACCTTACTCCCCAACTTCTTGCCTCCATTGTACATGGCGTTTGCGGCTGCGAACAAAGTGTCTTCAAGCATCCAGTGCTTAACCATGTTATTACAGGGGATCTCAACATCATTAACGATGAGAAACTACGAGAGTTGTTCTGTAAAGGTTCTAAATTCAGATTTTCTAGTCATCATAAGACATGGACTGAAATTCATGATTATTTAGTTGAAGCTCTTCATGGTTTTCTTTGTAAAATCGCTATTTCCTGTCGTGTCAATGTTCATGAACTTATTCGTGTTCGCATTTTATGTGAGAAATTGATCTGCAATAGAATCAATTTTTTCAGCACAGCTAACCACTATTCCGAATCGTTTAAATTCCCGCATGCTAAGCTTCAAGACCTTCATAACAACTTTGTTATTGCTCAGGCTGACAAAGCAAGTAATAATTTTGTCATAATTTGTAAGAAGTTTTACTTGGAAGCTATGTGCAAAGAAATGGGTGTTTATTTTGATGTTGATGGTAACTTGAGAAATGATGGCAATCAAGTGTATGTTCCTGTTGATAAAAATGAGCCTGACATTGTGGATTTTCACGCTAAAGTTAGTTCAACTTTTGGCGTTCAATGTCAGGACACTGATCTTGTTCTTCCTACAATTTTTGCTATTCCCAAAATGCATAAAGTTCCGTACACCTACAGGTTTATTGCCGGAGCAAGGCAATCGAGCTGTAAAGCAATCAACACTTTATTGCATAAAATTTTGTGTGCACTACAAACGCATTTTTCAAACTACTGCAGGCAGATTCTTTCGAACAATGGAATTCACTGCTTTTGGTCTGTTAAAAACAGCCTGGATGTTATTAGCATGCTTCAGCAATGCGATAGAATAGACAACATTGTTTCAGCTGATTTCAGCACTCTATATACTGCCCTACCTCATCAGGTTATTTTTGATAGCTTAGACAATATTGTCAATGTCTGTTTCAAAAACTCCAGAAAGAGATTTCTTTGTCTGTCCAAGTTCTCTGACTACTACCAGTATTGTGATAGCAAACTGCCTGGTTTGCTTTCTTTTGACAGCTCAGAAATTAAGGACATGATTCGTTTTGTAGTTGGTGAAACCTACGTTAAATTCTGTGGGAGAAACTACCGTCAAGTTCTTGGCATACCTATGGGTTCTGTTAGTGCTCCAAAACTAGCCTGTCTAACTTTGACTGGGCTTGAGTATAAATACGCTCTTAATCGAAACAACAGAACTAATGTAGCGAAACTTCGCTATGCTTGCAGGTACATCGATGACCTTCTGGTGTTGAACTGCGAAAATTTCATGGAAATCGCTCAATTCATCTACCCCCCTTCAATTCCGCTCAATAAGTCCAACGAAGATGCAACTGAGGCCAATTTTTTGGACCTCAAAATTACTGTTAATGGGGGTTTAAGGGTTGGAATTTATGATAAAACCCGTGACTTCAATTTCAAGGTTCTCAAATATGTTCATTCCAACAGTTTGACTCATTCATCGATTGGCTATAATATTTTCTCTGCTCAGATCTTGCGTTTTGCTCGTGTTTGCTCAAATAAAGAAGATTTCATTTCTAACACTAAACAGCTTACCTCTGCTCTTATTAATCAAGGCTTTTCAAAGGATAAGATTCTTTGTCGACTTTTTCGATTTGCAGCTTCTAACAACAATGTGCTTCTCAAATTTAGACTAGATCAACCAACCAAATTGGTTGCCTTTGCTCTTTCCGTTGTCTGATCTACTTTTTTGGCTCACTTAGTTCGACTAGCATCACACTGATGATGGGCCACTAGTCGAACGGATCGAACACGTCTGTGACTCAGGCCCGAAACGTGTTCGATTCCACCTATTTTTTCTCAATCAACTGCCTATTTTACTTTTTTCAGGCGTGACTTTTGATTCGGCTGTTCACTGGTGAGGTTCTATTCGCTTCGATTCACGCTCGTTCAACGCAGTGCCAACTATGGGACGTTCAAACAAACACACGCATTCTGCTGATAAACGCCGATTTGTTCCTGCAAAACGACAACGAGTCGAAGCCCAGACCGAAGACGACAACGACAGTGTTATTTCGGAGGACGAACAGGTGTGTTGATTGATTGGTATACTGCTGCTGTTACTGGTCTTAGCTTTTTATTATTGTTCTCCTTTTCATACAAGGACAACTACATCCAGCTGTTACACGGTTACTCTCCTTCAATAGGGGGGCAAAAAAATATCTCACCTTTTCCAACATATTTTTGGCGCAGCGGTTCTATTTCTACTAAAATATCTCCCCACCATCTCTGACAATTTTTTTTGGTCACAGAACCAAAAAGTCTTGTCTAAAATAATGATATTTTCTTCGCCTTTTGCCTGTAAATTTCCTTTTTGAGAAAACGCGCGTTTATATTTTTTTTTTAGTGTATTTAGCATTTTTTTATTTTTTTTATAGCTTTTTAGCGTTTTGGCTCTTTCTCTCTCTCACTTTCAAAATTTTGACCGGCCCCCCCCCAGGCCCCAAAGTCACATGGCCCCCCCCGCGGCCCCCCCCCAAAATTTTGCAGCTATCTATCTATCTAGAAAATTTGCTCCAGCTATCTATATCGGCCCCCCCCCCAATGGCCCAACCCCTCGGCTCTGGAACAACTATGCCCCCAACCCCTCGGCTCTGGAACAACTATGCTCCTTAGAACAACTATGCTGAGCTGACGGTTTTACATGGCAGTATCAAAAAAAATTTGTTTTGAACTTTTCAAAAATTGTGCGAAAAATAAGGTTTTTAGAGCATATCAAGAAAATTTAAAAAAAAATCAGCAGTTTTTCAATTAAAAAAATGATTTTTGTTTGACAATTCTAGAGGTTAAGTGAGACCAGGTAGGAAGAAGGCAGGCGAAACAAAATATCCGCTCGGGTCGTCGACGTTCTCGCGTCCCGCTCCCGCGGCCCATTCGCCATTCGGTTCGGTCGATGCCACAATAAAAAAGGAGCCAGAAAACAGTTCAGTCAACATCGGTATGGCCGATTGGCGGGGCGATCGTTACTGTGCGCATTTGTTTTTGTTGCCGGTGCTGACGTTTTGTTTCGTACCCGGCTGCTTCATAATAACGTAAGAGACGTTTCGTTTTTCTTTATTTTCTTTCGTTTTTGTATTTTCGATGTTGTTCAACGTTCAACCCCCAAAAAAGACTGCAATCGTCAACGTTGTTTTCCAGCTATGCGATTGCTGTTGCCAACGAGCATGTGCATTGGATGATGCCAATGATAAGGTATTAGTGATGAGAGAGAGAGTTTGTTGTTTGGAGCCTTCAGTTCAAGATGTAAATTCGAATGTTTTATTTTTGTCAAACCCATTCTTTTTGTATTTGTACACTTTGCGTCATTACTCACGCTCGCCGCGAAGTTCAATCAAGCCCCAACAAAATATGGACGGAATTTCGTGCAGTTTCTCATGTTGCCGCAAGTGAAATCTCGTTTTCTGCGTTCAGTGAAACGGGCGAAGCGGTACCGGAGAATTTTGTGTTTGCCGCCATCGTCAATGTTGGCGCGTTCATCGGTCGGTTTTTCTTGGAGTCCCGGTATTCAGCTTTGGGTAATCTTTTTTCGGGAAGCGGCAGCTAATAAGAACTAATAACTGGCTGATTGGTGGTTGGTTTCAGTTCCGTTTAATTCAACACGCTAATTTATGATTGGTTGCGTCAGCTTTTTGATTCTGGTTTGGAGCCAATGCAAGAACCAAATCGTTTAGGAGGCATGATTTGACGTCATTCGCTTCAAGAATGCCCGTTTATCATGCACAGGCACCAGAATGTCAGTCTGGTTCATTCTTCACGTATTTTTTTGACGTGCAGGTATCGGCCAAACTAATAGTCATTTTTTCTGTGCCGAGAAGCATGTTGTTTTCAGAGTACATGGTGTCATTTCGATCTAACACATTCTACTAACTAGGCTATAATATTCCGTTGCACCGATTTGTGCGCGTAACAGCCTGCTCAATCGACACACAGGCTTTCTGAATTACGTGGCGCGCTATTTCGTGTGCACGCGGTGGTCGCGTCTGAAGCCGGCGATGAACGAACTGCTGCGTCGCAAGTACGTGCACGCGAACAAGCTGGCCTTGGTGTTGGCTGTGTGCGGCATCGTCGGCGCCCTGATCGTCGGCAACGTCGAGGTGCGTGCGGGGCAAGGGGTTCACACTTGAGACACGTCCGTGTGACGGTCTGCTAAATGGGTGCATCTGCCTCTACGCGGTGAATCCGTTGTTTACGGAATGGTCGATTAAACATGGCAGCTTTTTCAGGATGCAAGAGCGCGCGAAATTTGAATGAAAGAAAAAAGACGTTTAGAAACGCAATCGTGTGTCAAATTTGACGTGTTTTTGATCTGATTTATTCTTTCTGTTTATTCTTTCTCCCTTGCACACATGATTGGGAAATATCTTGGCATTCTTGAAAAAGAACAACTCCTGGTATGCGACTAATTCCGCCTTGAAGGCGAATACCAGCAAGCGTACATGGCAAACATTGCCGCAATTGTTCGTGATGCTTGCTTACCCGCTAATCACCTGATAGATTCGGGCTCGACGTGTCCGCCCTTTTTGTTGTTGTTGTTGTTGGAAAGTAGGTAGGAAAGTTTTTATCCTGTTCACCTTTGTGTGCGTTTGTTGTTGACCTCTTGCTGGTGTCTGTGCAGGCTGAGCGTCACCTGTACCTGCACAACAGCGGCGCCGTGCTGGTGGTGGTGATGTCGATGGCGTACGCATGGCTGCACACTTGGATCTCCTACAAGGCGCCCATGGTGCACTGGACGAAACACGTCCGACTCGTCTTCTCCCTCCTCATCACCGGCGGATTCATGCTCGGTCGGTTGCAATTTTGTTACGAGAATTGTGGTTTTTGGATTGTTTTGTTCTACTGGCCATTGGTGAATCGAGACTGTGGTCCAATGTCAAACTAGGCTCTGAAATACTCGACACTCGACGTGGTTTGAATGGAATCAGTCAATGTTGTTGTCATTCATTGCTCCCACTGCGAAGACGTGTCGCATTAACGCAGGCGATCGCTTTTTGAGCAACCCCACCCGGATGCTGGTGCACTGCAATGCAGGCCATCAATTTGAATCGCACCATCATTCACCGGTTTTTTTCTCGTCGCAACAAGGTCAAAAAATCGACATTTGAACTTTAAGCTTTACCGCAGAGTTTTGTTTCCTTATCTGGTCGTTGTGGGAAAGAACAGACTGTGAAAAACACCAGAAACCAATCTGTGCAATGCCGTGTCAGATTTTTTAACGACTGCGTTGAGCAATGTTGTTATCATGATTTTTTGAAACTTGGTTTGTTTGCGTCATGACGTGCGTTGGCGAACAAACAGTCTGCCGTTCTTTGTTGTGGTCCCGACCCTAATGGCAGTTTTTAGCGCGTGTTTACACAGGCACTGTTTCTATTATGCTGGTACTACGAGTAGGACAAGCAAGACAGATAGAACATTTTACCACTTGCAAAGGGAGAAAACTAACAGGTTTCATTGTAATTCAATGCGCCTTTTTCGCAACTGACGGCTGGATAATTGGGGGTATGTATTGGGTTCTAGTGACAAAATTGCAAGCATGCTGATTTGCTGCTGATGTTACCAATCAGGTTTTTTAATTCATCGACAACCAGCTAATCAGAGAGTTGTATTCCCATGCTGATGCTTTTTTTTCAAATTCATGTTATTTGCGTAATGCAGAGGCGCAGCACACATGACTGCACTTGTACTCATTGCAGACAGTTCAGTGAAAGGCAGCCACGCTGTTTTTGTTTTCCTTTCATGTTCGAAATACACCGAAGATCAATAAGGATCTCATTCTGTTGACGTTTGCCGCGTATAGTCGTAGCCGCATTTTCCCTTTTGATACCTGCTGCAGGCTAGGCGTCCATTTGTGTCGCACGGCTTTGCAAAAAGCACATTAGGCACGCGCGCGTGCTCGTAAGAAGTGTGATGGATTGTGGGCGGCTTGCTTGTGTGTTGCGTGTTTTGTACGAATGAAACAGCGGTTTGCCGCGAATGCAGGTTGTTTATTTCGTTTCTCATGTGCGCTCGTGAGTTGATTGAGTTTCGGTTGTGCTGTTTTTGCAGTCTGAAGAGAACGCTGCATTGAGGGAAGGGGTGTTTTATATCGTCTGGTGTTTGCTTCGACGCTTGCGTGATAGAGAGATCCTTTGGTAAAGTGAAACGAAGTAAACAAAACTGACGTTGAAAACGCAAAGTTGTTGATTGTGGAAACGGAAAGGGGTTTGCATTCGCACCAGTTTGGTGCCAGCTTGGTATGGTGAGCAGAGTTCCACGGCAACCTCCAGAACGCAAAGTCCCGGATCGTATGCTGGTGCTTTGCAAACCTTGCAGAGTGCTGAGAATCGCGGAGTCCGTCCATGAAGCGGTTGTTGCGGTCGCAAATCATCTCGCCTCACCTACCACACATGTTTCTGTTCCGATTTCACAGCTTTGTTCACTTCATGTGCAGGTGCAAGCGCAGTTCCGTTCGCACACAGCGTCTCTGACCTGGGCAAACGCGAGGAGTGGCGTCACAACGTGTCAGTCGCGTCCACTGCTCGATACATCGGCTATCGATGGGTGTCCGACAATCATCACGTAAGTTAATCCGATTGATGTTTCACTGTTTTCACCCTGCCCTGGCTCGGCCCTGGCCTTTACGACTTTCGGTTGTTTGTGATCCGGTCTACGCTGTGTTTTGGTCTGCTCAGCGTGTTGGGTACGTGCTTTTTTGCTTTTGCTGGAGCGGAATGCCGCACTTGACCTGGGGAAGTGTGCTGGGAATCGTACGTGGTCAATAGAAACGACACTTTACGTCAATTGTTTGGTTGGTCGGTTGGCAGGCGCCTTTTCAATCAGGTTTTACCCATAAAATTCACGGAAGTGCCGCTCACAGCCGTGTATGCTGGTTGGTTCTGGTGCTAAAGTGAAATGCACTCGAGACTAATTGGATTTCGAATTGCATTTGTGGCGCTGCTATTTCTAGCGTGATGTTATTAGCAGCGGCTTAGTGCAGATCGACAACGAAGGATAGAGAGGCGGGTTTGGTTTGGTGGGCCGTTTTTGAAAAATGCAGAAATTTCACTGAAGAAAATAAAAAAATATTTTCAATAATAATGAAACCCGCGCTAATCGATTGCCTGGGGCTTGGTTGACAAAGATTTTTGTATTGCGATTGCGATATATTTGGTGCGCCCTACCCATACGACCTCTCTGACCGTCGTTCGTCGGCTCTTTCTCCGAAGAACATGAATTCCGAATGCATTCCCAAGTCGGCGCCAAAATCGCCGATCAGCAAACAATTGAAAAGAATCTCGAATCAAACGAAACCCGACGTTGAACCACACCAATTTACAGAGTTTGAAGTTTACAAAGAACAGAATTTACAAAGTTTGAATTCCCAAAATTGAACAACCAAAATCGCCGAACCGCTCACAAATGAAGTATCGATTTGCAACATTCGATTCTTCGATTCAAAAAGAAACCCGACCTTGCACCAATTCACAGCCGTTGACTTTTGAGTATTGCCATTTGTGAACTGCACAAAGCAAACGCGACTGTGCCCCAGTGCCACCCGTTTGCAGTACTTCCCGGCACTGCTGTTCTACCACCTGACCGAGTGGATGATCGCGTTCATCTTCGGCCTCTATCTGCTCTCGTTCGCCGTCGAGTTCGCACGGGTGCGAGTCCAGGTGCCGCTGGTGCATTTCGTCGGGCTGGTGCCGAGTTTGGTCGACACGAGACGCGAGGCGGCGCTACGCTCGCCCTCCGAGCACAACGCCGCTGATTGGCCGGAGCATGGCAATGACGTCGGTGGTGCTGCTGCTGCAACGGAGCATTATGTGGCGCGGTCGATGTTGTCGAACGACGATGACGATGACAATGCAAATGCGAACAGACGCGCGCGATACGTCTCGGAGACGGCGACGTTTGCGTCCGCCACCGATTGGACGGAACATAATGAGGCGGCGGTGCAGGGCCAACAGGAGGACGTGTTCGAGGATGTCGACAACGAGATGGTCGAACTGACCATGCCACGGGCGGCCGATCAGAGGAAGCCCGTTGTTGATGTTTGATCGATGGGAGTGAGTTTTTTGTCTCGTAGTTTCCTTCTCTGAATAGTCGGTGAATTGAAGTGTGATAATTTTATGTTCTGGTATTAAGAGCGCCTGTCAGTTAATTACGTTCTGAACATTCTGTGTTGGTAAAAAAGACAACATAATTCTTAATCATGTGTTGAAGGGATAAAAATTGATAAGAATAGCGCGGATAATCCATTAACTGGTAAAAACGCGTCAATTGTGTGAAAATGACTTTTTGATTTGTTGATTTTCCTAATTTTTACCCATACCGTACGTTCTGAACATTCTGTGTTGGTGCAAGGGGCATTGCTTTAACTGGTGGTCAATTGTGTGAAAATGACTCGTTGATTTGTTGATTTTCTAGTAACAAAAATGGTTTGTCTGTATTTTGGTTTGCGCTGAACTCAACAATTATTCATGACACTTTACAATCTATTCAGTTGTCTTTTTGTTTTGTTTCCAGGTAATCTAATATGCTACCAGGTAGAAATGGGAACTTGCATTCTTGAAAGTATAATCTGTCCGGTTGAACTGCTGGAATAATGTTTGCTGTGTACTGTGACACGACAGCCGAGGTGGTTAGGAGTTTCAATGTTCAAGTTCGATTTTAATATTAATTGTCTGTTGATCTGGTGATTTAGTCGTACATCGATTATGATTTCATTGAATTTCCGGTTTTTGTTTCTGTGACTTTTGTTACTGCTGTTATTACCTTTCGGTTTAACTGTTTGCCTGTGAGTTCTTCCTTCCGTCGGCGTTTTGACTGTTTTGTGTCTTTCTCAGTAGGTTGATTTTGAATTTCAATTTATTTCTAAGCTTCGTCAACTGTATTCAGAATTTTCGTTTGTTCCATCGAAGAAGCCAAAAATATAATCTTTTGTGTGTGCAACATTTGTAGGAAATTTAGGCATTGTCCCTACACGTTTTACTAGCGGAATCCCATCTTGTTTGACTTTCCGTTTTTGTTTTTGCGAATCTTCGGTAATTCTGCAACTGTCTATTTCACAGTGTCACTGTGTCTTTGATAACCAGGTGATTTGAGAGATTTTTTTTGTTTCGAATCGAATTGTAAAATACATGTTGGTGTTGGTTCACTTCGGGTTCTGCAATGCAATTTTTTTAGAAGTTTTCAAAACGTCTGCTTTTATTCAACCGTCATTCAGAGACCGATCAGGATGTGTCAGTTATACCATAGCTTTATCATATTTCCTGCTTTTTGGCTGTACTACTGTTTGCTTTTGGTCAAACCATCAATGTTACTGTTTTCACTATCCTCTACGGTTTACTGTGCAAAAGGTTTTGTGGAAGGTAGAATCGGAAGTTTAGCTGATTTTTTTAAATTTTTATACTCTGTCACCGTTGGTCACTTATGGCCTGTGCATAATGGTACACAAAGTACACACTTATGGGCTTGGTGTTGCAGCCAAACATTCTACTCCTGGTTGGCTGCATTTGAATTTGGCGCCTTGGTTCAGTGGCGTAGCCAATCAGCGTGCGTAGAATTGAGCGTGTCAAATGCACACACGACGGTTGTGTTTGGCTGCACGTGAAAAACTAGTCATGAAGTACTTTACTCTTCATTTGAATTTTAGGCTAATGTAATGTGAAACTACATGTACAGCATGCTTGTTTAAACCTGTCAATTTTTTCGTATATCTTTTTCGCTTTTTGAGAAAGAAGAAACTGAGAAACATCGAAGATCGGAGTGGTAAGAAGCCCTATTTACCCGCAAATGGCGAGATTGTTCTAACAAACCTGTAAAATTCGTGTTTCTTACTCTCTAATTCAGTTTCGCCTACTCTGTATTCTCTAAAAAGTGACAGGTTTAAACAAATATCTAACTGTTTCTACATTTTTATTGCCACCTTAGACGCCATTTCCTGACCGTGTCTTAAACATCTTTATTTCGTTCGTTTTGGCTTTTTTCAACTCATGATTAATTTTTGAATTAAACCGTTGTTGGAAATTGTCAAGGATGATTATTATTGTTTTCGAAACGAATTTTACAATTTGTTACATTTTCCTGTTTTTGACACGGTTTTTTGAATACTACTAAAAGTTAAACATTTATTTATTCGGTTCTGGTTCTGTGGTGATGTTTTGGCTTAAAGTTGGAAAATAAAATAAATAACTGCGATAATGCCTTGTCCTGCAGGTTATAACTGCATAGTATATCCCGTACATGAGTCTGATGAACTAACGTGGCTCAGATCATAAGTAGAAAAATCCGCGAAACTATAAAAATCTAGTGGAGCAACTTTTGGAGCAGCAGGATGCCAGAGACGAAAAAGCATGATTTCCGAAGTTCACGTTTATGTCAAGCTTTGAGACAAAGCTCATATCAAAGGGTCTTGACGTGGTGTGGCGGCGGTGGTGGTGTCTTCCACATGTGCGTTTGGCTCAGGTTGTTTCGTGATCAGGCGCCCGTGGCTGTCCGGAACGTTTGCGCCATTCTCCGACCACTCTTCCCAGTCCGATTCCTTGATTTTGTAGTTGTGCAATCGCCAGTCGGGCACTTTGTCGCGCACCGGCCATGAGGCGCGCGTGTGCGGCAGCCGCGGGAATCGATTGTCCCACCAAATGTCCTATGAAGCGTAAAGAACCGGTCTAGAACACGTGAAATGCTGGTCTAGATTTGCGTCTACAGTGCGTGAAAAGCTGGTATAGAAAACATTAATCGGGTGGTTTTAATGTTGGTCATTTCTTCTTTTACATCAAAAATTGTTTTTCCTTGTTTTTGAATCGTTTGAATGTGAAGAATTTAACAAGCAACTATTTCAACACTGCAAGCTTGACAGTCGTGGGGAATAGTAAAAAGTTGGTCTAGAATGCTTGAAAAACTGGTCCAGAAACATCAAACTGGTGATGCAATGAAGTTAAAATTGTTTTTTTTGTTTTTGAATGGTTTGAAAGTAAAGAATTCGACAAAACAACAAGTTCGACCTTGATAATGGTCGGCCGATGGTTGTGCATCTCGTCAACGATCATGTTTGACACGTGGATGTTGCGATCGAGCACGTAGTTCATGTCGACGTCTTCGTCGTCCTCGCCGAATGGGCAGCTGATGTGGTTGAGAGGCTGTCTCTCTCATGTTTTTTTGCCTTTTTGGGGTTAGATAAACAGAAAGTTGATAGATCAAACAACAACTATTACCTTTGTTGTTTTTTTCGTATCAATTTCTAATCTATTTTGTTCATTTACCGAATCATCTCGGCCACTTTCAGCCAACCGATGTAAAAGACGAATTCGAGCGATGTGAAGAACGGAAAGACGAGATCGAGCTCAAGTGAGTCCTTTGCGATCAACGCTTCTTTCACCAACGACTGTCGACAGATTACGCAGAACACAAAATAGCCGTAGGTTGCGATGGTGACAATCTGTGCATTTTCACGACAGTAAACGCACTTCTCACATTGGGCGGAAGAATATGGTGTCAATTCATGATTCAAAACAGATTCATGTGCTAATTGAAAGTGGTAAATTGTTGATTATACCTGAGTGTAAACAAGTGGTATGTTCACCCAATCGTAGAATGTCAACATTGCTGTCGGTGCCCGTATCGCATAAACTTCTTGAAGAAGACCTTGATGTGCGTAGTCGCTGATCAGGCCTTCCTCTTTACTTCTAAATTTGTAACGTTTTAGGTTTTTTTAATTTTTTAAAACTTGATAAAACCACGCCTTGATAAGCATACTGTGCCAGTAGTCGGATCATCCAGCTGACCGGTACGAACCAACGACCGTAAGTCGACGTAGTGTGTTCGAAAATCTGGATTACTGCATAAGTTTATGCTTCCTTTTCTTCTGAATCAACTTTTGCTTTGACCTTAGTGCTTCACCTCAACATTTTATTTTCAATCTAATCCAAAGTCAAAAGAGACCTCATACTCGTCCTCCGTCATAAGACCACTGTGCACGAGATGACGATTAGTGGGAAATCGTTTTTTAATTTTAACGCTCAACTCTTTCCAGACCAACACCGACAGCAAGTTGCAGTAACGGGCGAATGTTCGTCGGTACATTCGACGCTTTTCATCATTGCCCTGGTATCGTTAAAAATCATTTTAAGCGACTTGTTTTGGTGTATTCACTGGATCTTGTACATAATTACCGCCAGTTTACACTAACTGCAATCAAATTTACCTGCAGATTTCCAGTGATCATCAGCAGGAACTTGTCCGGCCACGCAACGCAGTTCACTTGATCCCACCAACGAGACACGACTGAACTGACGTAGAAGCCAAGCATGAACTGAATTGGTATAACCCTCGTCCATTTATCGAACGTCTCAACCACTCCTTCGAACACTATCTGATTGTCGCGTGGTAGAACTGGAAGTGGTTGGCACTCTTTGAGTTTGCCTTTGAAGATTTTTTTGTTTTTTGTTTGACGAATCTTACCATATCTATAGGTGATATTTATAGCAAAATAAACAGCAAGAAATATGAGATAATTCGGCAACACGCATTTCCACACGCTGCCTCGCCAAATGAACAGTAACCGCAGAAATGATTTATCTGAATAGGTGACCGTCATAGTTTCGGGTTGTCCTTTCGGGAAAACCTGAGAATTGCCATTGTTTTCTTAATTCAAATGGAATTTTGAATAGGGCTATTCGTTTTCTACTAAAGTCAAAAAAATCGACCAAGAATCTTAATGCCTGATGCACTCATGTTTAGTTAGCGCTTGGCATCGTCAAAACTACACATAACATATCCGTCTGGTGTTCTGTAGTTTCGCACTTTTTGTTGCTAGATGTGTAAATGAATAAAAATGAACTCAAGCATAAGATGCTCAACTGCGTTACCGCATTACCACTGTTTAAAAACAAATAATAACTGGTTATTCAAGGTTGAAACTTTTGCTGTTCAAAAAACATACAGTAATTGTGATGTTCAGTGTGTGAACTTTTTTTTGGATGAACATCGTTTCATAGTACCAGAAAGTAGCTGGGCTTGCTTGGCTTTACAAGTTTTTCTTATGTGCAGTTTCTTAGAAAACGTATGCTTTGTTTCATAGAAAAGTCGTATTGTGAGCCCAGCATCTATCTGTTACAACGGTTGCCGAAGTCAAAGCTCTCTTTTTCATTTCGTCACACCTTTCAATATTAGGCAAGCTTGTAAAAAAGCAGCTTTTCCGTCTTGCTGTCTTTTTTGACAATAGGTCTCCAAAGGAACGCACGCTCGAAAAACACACTTCAGATACTTCGGTTCTGTTATTGCAATATCATACACATGTTTTACGGTGAGAAAAGGACCCGCTGACTTTTTTTATGTTTTCGCGCAAGACTCATTAGCGTTGCAGCTTTTTCGCGTCTTTGATTTTGACAAATAATACGGGTTTGTTTTTGCATTTGGATCAACGGAAAGCTTGAATAGACCGGATACATTGTTCAATGAATCACTTGATTTTGTGAGCTTAGGTGGTGGGGATGGGCATACAGTGTAATCTGTGCAGTGTACTTTGTGTTTTTACATGTCTATGAACTAAATACCTTGGTTTTGACGAGCAGATTGACCAACATGCGCGAGCATGTGATGGAAAACAGATTGTAGAGTAACAAAACGACTAAAAAAACAAACGGCTTTTGATTTCGCAGTTTTATTATCCCCGTTCTATCTGATGGCGAAAACAAAAAAACTTAACAATGTTGTAAAGGTTGTTGTTGTCTGGTTTTTAAAATGCGATGAAGTCGTTTCAATCGGCTTGTATGATTTTGGAAAAGCAGGTTTGTTTTGCTGTAAAAGTTTAAATTCCGAACAATTTAAAACAGATCATATCAAAGTAACTAAAGTTGAATATCAAAGTGAAAAAAACGGCAAATAAAATGCTGTTAAGCTTTGAGGTTGTTCGAATTTGCTTTATGTTGCTGAGCATATCGACGGTTTTACCGTTCTTTGCTTTGGCACAGAAAAGCGCGGAAGTTCAAGGTTACCACACTGTTAATCTATTGTGTGTCAAGTTTTTTTACTTGGTTATCTTAAATTACTGCTGCAACTTTGTTTGATTTTTTGTTAGTATCCACCATCAAACCTCTGGCTGGAAGTGGCACTTTGAACAAGCGACCTGGGTCCCCAGGTAAGCGAGATCAGATAGTCTTTTGAAAATAAATTGCTAAATTCATTCTTCTTTTTACCCAGCTTTACTCTCAAAACACCGAGTTAGAATTGACCAATTACACTCTCTGTACTTGATTATTTGACGAATTCATCACGATTGTCCGGTCACATGGATTAATTTTCTTTTTGACTTTTGGCAGTGTAACACTTATGACGGTGATCAAATCTTGCTTGTATGCTTTGATTTAATTCTCCACAATACATTACTATTTTTTGGTATAATAGGATACTTTAGTTAAACACTGTAGAATTTTAGGCACGGACGAGTGTGCTTCTAAGGAACTAAACGATTGTACCATTGAAGAGCGTTGTGTTGACGAAACCAATGGCTATAGCTGCTACTGCGTTCAAGGATACGCGCGTAACCAGCGAACGTTTGAGTGTGAACGTACCGGAATAGTTTGCTTTGTTGCGTTAAATCTGAGTCAACTTCCTCAATCTGCGATCAAATGGAGCGAAGCATTTCAGGGACACTTTATTTTGATTTTGCAGCAATGCGATGCAGCTGCGAAAAGGGGTTAATGATGTAACAGTGGCAAGACGTCTATTCAACGAGGATAAACAAAGCTAAAGTATATTCGATGGTTTCACGCCAAAAATCGTAATCTGCAGGTTTTTTGCTGCACCAGAAAGTGTTTTCAGTTTAACAGTGCTTTAATTACTTTTTGGAACGTTAACATGTTGTTAACATAACTGATTAAAGCTTGATATTTGATAAAAAAATCGTGCAACAGAAATTGTGTTTGAAAAGAGAATTGCATCATAATCAAGGATTGGTCAAGTTGATTGGCGAACTCAACTTGAATCGTGTTTCACTTTCTTCTTATCGTGTGTATTATGTATGGAGGTCAAGAACGCAGAAATTTACAAAAACACCAAAAGACACACGCTTGCATGCGTCATTTGCAGCATGCATTTGATCAGACAGCAACACTGCGGAATACAGTGATATCTGAGCAACAACATGTGATGTATGTTTGCACGTACAATGTACGTTTGTTAAGTAGGCATATAGGCGCTCATACATGCGCATGCACAATCTGATGTAAGTTCTCCACTATCCGACTGAACATGTCTGGAGTAGTAAAAGTCAACCTTTGACATTGTAAAAGTGCACACTAATAATGCATAAAATACTGAAAAGTACAAAAAAAATTTTCCGCTTCACCATTTACCGTTGGCACCAATTCGCATTGAATCATGTAACGTTCGCATTTCAGACATTATCGTTCTTCATAATTGAGATTTTCACTGCTTGCCTCATCATTAAAAATGGTTTGTAAGATTGTTTATCGTTATTTTACCATCCACTGAAAATGATTACAAAGCAAGCAGCAACCATCTAAACTCCTACTAAGTTACGGGTTTTTTAGTCTTGGCTAAGTTCACAGAATTTGAGAAAAAAATTTACCAATGTGGTTTTTTGGGGACAACAAATTACAAATCATAAAAACTCATCCACACGCATGTTTGCGTATAACTTTCATTTACGTTCATGCAGCAGTACACCTTCAATCAATGATGTTTATTTCCTTTATGCGTTTGGCATTTCCGTGGAAAATCGCCGTGTTTTCTGCATATGCGGTAGTTTGTGTGGTGAGGCAGACAATATTGTGATTCAAAACTCCTACTAAAGTATTTGACTCTCAAAATTTTTTTCCAACCTTTTCTCCAAAACAGATAATTGTTTACTCCTAAAACCATAACAACACGCCACTTTTAGCACCAATTTTAACGAAAAGCACTCGTGGAGTCGGTATTGGTCAGCTACCATGCTGACCAAGCAGTTTTGTTTCTGTTGCTGAATTCTTTAATGCTTGAATTCGAGTTCGATTTTTAGAGCAGTCATGTCGCTTTTCTGGTGGATTCCTCTTTTGCTGGTTCTCGGCGTTGCGATTTATTTTGCGAAGACTGCATATCTTCCTGAAAGACTGATTCTGTGGGTGCTTATTCATGTACTGCATTTTCGCAGTAGCCGCGCAGGCAGACGGCCGAAGTTGCCAAACACACCGGCACCGTCCGATGAACTGACGAAACAGAGTTGGTTGATTTTATGTGTTTTTTATTTCTTTTAACATCCTTCAATATCCGCCAATCTTTCCTTTTAACCAAACAATTGAAAAAGATTGACGTAGAAAATGCCTATTTGTCACAAATGTTGGTTTATAGTTCATTTTCACCCATGCAAGTCTTGTGTGAAACGAAACTGCGCGCCGACCAGAACATTTTTTTGCTGACCACTCTCAAAACGCAGCACTAAAGTGGAAATTTTGAACAACAAAATTAAATCAACAACTTTAACCAATACAGCTAAAATATGAGTTCATTCAGTGTGATTGACTTTTATAACCAGTGCATAAAATCCAAAAATACCATTCCCCCAGAGTTAGCACCCAGGTGTGCCGCTTGGTTTCTCAATATCTTCGATTGTTTTTCCACAGAAATTGCACGACTTTTGACAGTTTGGTTTCATCCAGTAAGGATTCTTGTCGCATTCGCATTCGCTTGCCCACTTCTCACAATTTGGGTCTGAATCCTTGCATGCCGAGTCTTTTCCACCATAACCCTAATAAAGTTAAGAATATAAATAACGCGCCCATGAGAAAAGTTTTCTGAAAAAACATGTTCGATTCTTTTTATATTGTTAGTTTTCTAATTTATTGTGACATACCCCTTTGCCGTCGCCTTCCTGTTCTTTTTCGGGACACGTTTCGCATGACTTCGGACAATTCTTGCTCATCCACTCAGCGTTTTTTTCACATTCATTTAATGATGACCAGAAACCGCAGAACTTGTTCTTGTCTTTGCACTGAGTTTAATAAGACAACGTATGTACAGTGGCGGCCAAAAGTGTTGGAACGCTGCGCGCATGTGTGCGCGTGTGTTGCGCGTGTGTATCATCAGCCTTACAAACGCTAGTATAAGAATCCCATGCTAATTTTTTTTGTTTTTGTGATTACTGAGTGTATCTAGTACGGGTCCGGATTGGGCTCATTCCGGCCCGAAGAATTCCGGCCCGAAGAATTCCGGCCCGGATAATTCCGGCCCGAAGAATTCCGGCCCGATGAATTTTCGCCAGCACGAACAATATTAAACCACGAAGTGTTGTTTGGTAATCAAATATCGATGTTCACATGTTACAGTATATATTTTCAATGATGTTTGGAAACTGATTTTAGTTAATGTTGTTAATTGATTTTTTTGGAAAGAGAAACCGTTTTCAACATAATAAATAAAAAGATTTTTTTATCACGAACCAGGATTTGTGAACCATCACTTATTAACTGATTTTTGTTTGTGCTGTGTGTTGTCCCTTTTGGTATCATTTCTGCATTATTTGATTTGCGTGATCTTGCTGGCTGGTTTGCATTTTCATAATTTCAGACGTGACTTTTTTGTGCTTCAAAAAATGTCTTGTTTTAGGCAAATTTCGCTGGGTGGGGTGTCAAGCAAATTTCGAGGGGGGCACTAGTGCAGAAATACAAGTATTATGTTGAACTTGCTGGAACAAAAATACAAACCTCAGGTATAATTCTCCTCGGCTAACAAAGCTTCAAACTAGCTGTACGAATTTCTTTATTCACGTTGTGAATAATTATTACCAATCGATATTTGATTACCAAAAATCACTTCGTGGTTAAATATTGTTCGTGCTGGCGAAAATTCGTCGGGCCGGAATTCTCCGGGCCGGAATTCTTCGGGCCGGAATTCTTCGGGCCGGAATTCTTCAGGCCGGAATTCTTCGGGCCGGAATGAGCGGGCCGGAATTTTTCGGGCCGGAATTTCGCGGGCCGGAATAGTACACGAGCCATCTAGTACACTATCGCAGGTTTTTTTTTCGCTGAAGCATACATTTATTTGACAGATACCGAACATTACAACACACCTCCATTTGGCAGTAAAACTGTTTCAAAATTATTTGGCAAGAAAATATAGCGGAATAAACAATACAACCCGACTGGAACCCGACTGGAACCCGAAACATGAACGCAATACACGTCTGTTAGATAATTCAAACACAAAGAAACGCTAATACTTCGTAGAATAGTTTTCTTGCCAATGATTTTGAATCAGTTTTACTGTCAGTCATATGCAATGGAGGCGTGTTGTAATGTTCGGTATTTGTCAAATAAATGTATGCTTCAGTGAAAAAAACCTGCGATTCATGTACTAGATACACTTAGTAGTCTAAAAAACTAAAAAAATTAGCATGGGATTCTTGTATAGCGTTTGTACGGCTGATGCAACACACGCGCAATACAAGGCTCACACGCACACACGCGCGCAGCGTTCCAACACTTTTGGCCGCCACTGTATATATATCAGGTAAAAATCTTTAGACGAACACAGTCATCTTTGTCATACCTCTGTTTTCCCGGCATCTTTGGACTTTCCGGCATCTTTGGTCTTTCCGGCATCTTTAGGTGTCTCGACTTTTGGCGGTTCCGTTTTCACGACGATAACAACCTTCTGCGGAGCGGCCGTTGTTGGTGGCTTCGTTGGTGGAGGGGGTGGCGGAGGTGGTGGTGGTGGTGGTGGAGGAGGAGGCGGTGGTGGTGGAGGCGGTGGTGGTGGTGGAGGAGGACATTTTCCGCATGACATCATACAGCCGGTGTCCATCCAGTCCGGATTCTTTGTGCATTCACCTGTCAAATTTGTTTGTTTCACACAGTTCGATTTTTTATTTATAGGGGAATTTTTCATTGTGCCATTTTTGCGTTTTCTCTGAAGCGTAGAAGCACGTTGGCTGTGTTCAAAAACAGCAACAGATTTCCCTTTTTACCTGCGGCGGCCCATCGTGGACACTGTTCCTTGTTTGTGTCGAAACAGTTTTTCTGCAGTCAAAGATTGTGCTTGTTTTTAACGCCTTTAATGCATTTTAAAAGGTTAAGGCCAATATTAGAGTACATTGAACATACGGCTGGCTTTGACGGTGTTGGTGGTGGTGGTGGTGGCGGCGGCGGTGGTGGCGGTGGCGGTGGTGGTGGCTACAAATGATTGATCATTGAAATTTCCAAGTAATGAATGACATCCTTCAAAATCAATTGTCAGAAGATTGTCTTCCTTGTCCAACGTGATTGAGCGTTTAACTAGACTTTAAACTAGATTATTTTGAACTAAAAAACAAGATGAAAACAAACTGGCGGTGGTGGTGGTGGCGGAGGTGGTGGTGGAGGATCTTCCTGTTTCACAATGAGAATCAGTGGCTGCGGCTGCGGCTGCGGTTGTGCTTGTGGCATCGGCGGTGTCTTTGGTGCTGGTGGCCTGGCCGGTTGCTTAGGAGTTGGCTTCGGCTTTGGTTTAGGCGGAGGTGGCTTGGCCTCTTCTTCCGATTTGCAGGTATCGAATACTGTTTGGGAAAGTTTATATGATAATGTAAAATGTTTGATTTGAAATGGAACTTTGTGGGTTTTGTCAGAAATTTTTTCAGATTAATTTCTCTCATAAATTTAACAGTATTACCATCAAAACACTCCAAGGCGAGCGTGTCCGCAGTTTGCACACAAAGCTGGCTGTCTTCCATGCAAGCCAGCCCATCGCAGTCTTCTGGTTGCGGCACCAACAGATGGTGATTGGTTGTGTCGATGCCTAATGTGTGGAAATTTAAAATTTTTAAAATTTCAATTGTTTCTGGCGTTATTTAAGACAAAGAGCAAAAGCCATCTACATGAGTAAAAGCCAACTGCAACTACAGGGTATCACATAAAAATTATCTAGATACAATAGGCAAAATTGGATTGGTTACATATTTAGGTTTAAAATTTAGAACACAATTCAAAAAATGTTTGCCGCTAATTGTGTTAAAATTTTAAGTAAAAATATCAAGCACACTAGCACAGCAATGTTTTGAACAATGAAGTTGCAACTCGGCTGTCACAAATGCATGCGATGACGATCATTGTCCAATTCCGTGTTTTTGCTGTTTTGTTCTGCCCTTTTTCATTCATTAAAACTGTCACGGTGGCAGTTTATTTTTTATTTAGTCATTAGATTTCTTGAATAATTTCTCAATAATTTCTGGAAGAAAAATCACCAACTTGGTCTGAAAGTGAAAAGGCTCGTGAGCAAAACTGAAGCTTGATTTTTATAACTTCTTTACCCCTAACAAATCTAGCTTTGACAGACTCCAATAACAGGTCTTATCCCCAAATAATCCCAAAGCCCCAATAACAAGACCATTCCAAAAATTATCTTCTGCATACCTTTTCCTGAATAATTTCGTCGGCAAGCGTTTGGATTTACTGACCTCTTTGTTCAACACGTTGCTTGTTTAAGAAAAAAGCATGAATTTGCTCGATTTTTCACCTTGAATCAAAAATGTTGCTGTTCATGATCAACCGAATTTTAGAATTTCAACTTAAATTTTAACACAATCGATGGCAAACATTTCTCAAGCAGTGTTTCAAAATTCAGAGCTAAATGTTGCACCATTGAGACACCCTGTACTGCAGATTGTTGAACAAACCGTTCACATCTGGTTCATGAAATGTATAAAATGAGCATTCAAACTAACATTTTTCTGGATTCTGAGCGGCGATATCAACCAAATTATTTTCGTGGCCAACCGAAAGACCTACAAACAGTGCTAAGCATAGCCAGCGCATCGTGCAGTCAGTTAGATCTTTGCGATTGTTTGCCTAGAAAAGTTGGAAAACTTGACAATGCAAGAATTATCACATAAATATACCGAACAGCAGTTAGTCATGCAATAAAGTAGCACCGAACACTTTGCTGTGTAAACATTTGGTTTGTTGCATTTTCTAAATAAAAAGTTGCAAATTGCTCCGAATACTGGTGTAACTTATGACATTATCAACAGTAAAATAGCAGCTGTAAATTTGAATTTTAAAGTATGAATTCACGTACACGGCAGGTGCTCTTAAATTTTTGAAATCAGCAAAAAAACAAATAGCGGAAATAATTAATGTTTTTTTTAATTTTCTTTTTGCTGGACAAACGAAAGGGGCTGCACAAACGTTTCGTCTCGCAGTGTGAAAAAGCGCTGTGTGTGAACTTGTTGCACATTCAGTTTTGTTTTTACAGTAACCAATTTCACGTTTATTCCACCAATAATTTCCCAGTCATCATTTCTGTTTTAAAACGCCATCTGCTTGTGCAGTTTTATCTTCCAGTTTCTAATTTTTAATGTGAAATGTACAAGGCATAATTTATGTACGTCTCGTTTTTTATTTAACTCGAAACTGGGTCAAAACTTTTGAACGAATTAGTGAAAACCAGTTGTTAAATGATATTAAGCTTGTTAATGGTATTCAAGGTTGAAAAACAGTTGTAATGATGATTGATGAGCTGTTTCTGTCTGGCTGACTTCTTGCACGTTCAGCGTACTGTTGTTTTCGAATAAGGCTGCTTTTCTCAGCAGTAGAAGACAAACTGTTATTTTGGTTTTTTCGATTCGCAATTCAATACTTGTAATGTACAGTTGGACATTAATGCTGCGTGAAAACAAATACTTTAAGTTATGTGTGTCATCAATGTGAATTTATTCAATCAATCAATAGAAAGCAAAATCAGATCACGTACACGCAAATAATGTACATTTGTACATAAACCTATTAAATACATACATTGTACTGCATGTCAACATTTCTTGCACGATTTCATACAGCCAACGTGCATCCAATCTGGATTGTTCTCACATTCACAATTAGCAGCCCACTTTGGACATTGTACGGGGTCGGTGTCAATGCACTTCTGTAAAGAAAAGAAAAAAAAACATTAAGAAGCCAACTGACGTTCAAGCATTAAATCTAGCGTGTTCGTTGGCTGCTCCAACGTTGGTATGACCAGCTATCAGCAAACTGAACTCAAATGCTGTCAAGCATTATGATGGCGATTCTCCCACTAGTGTGGAAAATTACCATTTTGTATAACAAGAATCAGCATTTTTCTGATCTAATGGACGGTGTTGTCTTGCAGAAAAATCGCTCTTAGTTTCTAAAGAACCTGTACTTGTAGCCTGAACCTTGATCACATTCTGTAAAATTACCGGCTGTGGAGGTGGAGGCGGTGGAGGTGGAGGTGGGGGTTGCTGCGAACATTTATTGCACGACTTCATGCATCCGATGTTCATCCAGTCCGGATTCTTTTTGCATTCGCCTGCTTTCTCCCAAAAATCGCACAAATCATGCGTGTCGATACAACGGGCACCGCTGGATGGGGATGGCTGTAAAGCAGCAAAACTTTTAGTACATACGCCCCCTTTTCTGACTGGACAGATAGTCATGAGACTCTCGCTCACCAGCGAGAGGGTCAACTATTGACTTATGATACTAAACAAATCGAAAGCGTCCAAATCCAAATTTCCACTCCTGTCCTTAAATACCAAAAACAACTGCTGTGATGCTAAAAATATCCTCAGCTTACTCATGTTTAGATAGCTGTACATTGAAATTGTCTTTTGTATTTGTTCAACTAAAACGAGACTGACTGCTTCCTTCGCTTTTTTGATCATGATCAGAATCGGCTGTGGCGGTGGAGGCGGAGGTTGAGGAAGTGTAGGGGTCTTTGGAGCTGGTTTCTTCGCTTCCTTTTGTTCTGGCTTCGGATCTTCTGCCGGTTTAGTTTTGCAAGTGTCGAGAACTGTAATACTTTTGTGAAAATGCTCTGGTTATACTAAACATACGGCAAATCTTAAATTTGCAGTTAATCAGACAAAAATTAACTGCAAAGATTGTTGGAAACATAACTATTCCATTAATCATTCTGTCGCCTGAGACTCAGGAATGTGTATTTTCTATTTATGAGAAGAAGATACAAATGGTGTGGTGTGGTACGTATGTTATCTACATTGTCGCTCACTTGGAAAGCATTCCAACGCTAGCGTGTCTGCAGTCTGCACACAAAGTTCTTCATCTGAGCAAGGAATTCCGTCACAATCGATCGGTTGCGGTACTAGTAGCATGTGATTGCTGACATCGATGCCTAAATGGTGGCGCATAAGTAGTGTATCATTATTTGATAGCTCATATCTCGCTAACCAATGAACCGATTTGGATAAATTTTTTTGGGATGTTCTCTAACAAAACAGTTTAATTTTGATTTTAAAAATTGATTTTTTTCAATTTTTTTTTGTTACACAGTCCTTTTAGTTGAGTTGTGTTGTAATTTTACACATTTATGAGTTATTCTTCAAAGAACATCCCTTGAACATCATATCCAAATTGGTTCATTGATTGGCGAGATATGAGCTGTCAAAAGGTGATACACAACTTATGCGTCACCCTGTTGAATCTATTCGTCCTTAACCTGTCATTCAATGTTGATTCTCAAAATTCAAAGGTTGGATTCGTCAACAAAAAGCATCACTCAGAAACAAAACGGAACTGGCAAAATAAGCCCTTTGTTTGAGCAGATGCAGTATTGTCATCCTAAGAAATATGCTGGTAAAACTTTTGAAATTAACATTTTTTCGGATCCTTTACGGCGGTCGCCAGCGGTCCCTCGTCTTCGTGTGCCGCAACGAACGTCAGCACGCATGAGAGCAGGACAAGCGCGTTCATTATTGTTTATTGATTTGCGTAATATTTCGCAGGGTTTCGCTGATAAAAGGGAGATGATTGGTTGTTTATTCAATTTCAAAGTGTAATTCAAAAACTCAAAAACAAAACAACTGGTTTTTACTATGGTCACGGTTCTACATGTCTGTTTATTAAAAACCCGCAGCATTCAGTTTTTGTTCTTGTCATTTTTGCATTTTCACGAGTTTAAATGCTTTTTCGTCATTGTAAATTCCGTTTTCTGCTTAACGACGACGACAAAATGTTTGATTGCAAACTGGGTCAATAACAGTTGTCATTTATAACTGCTCATTTGAAAAACAAGTTTTTAGTGTTTTGTGTGTTCTCAGAATTTTTCGTGCTGGTGCTAGGGTACTCCTGTTTGCTGTGCATGTACGGTAAACTCAACAGTAAATGCATTCGTCGCATGTTACCTGTGTGAAAGGATGCTTTCACTATTTCGCGTTTTAATGAAACGATGCACTGTTTTCGTTATTAAGAAAGAACGGTTGCAAATGGTCTAAACAGTTTATTGAAGTGCACAAACAAAGATATTGTGGAAACGAGAAGTTTCGACTAATAGTTCGGCAGAAGTTAACATTTCTTGCATGATTTCATGCAGCCAACGCTCATCCAGTCCGGATTTTTGTTGCATTCGTCTTTGGCGGCCCAAATTGGGCACTGGACTCTGTCAGTGTCAAAGCATTTCTTGCCACCGGTCGATTTTGCTTTGTCCTGCTAAAAAAATAAAAAATTGGTGGAAAAAAAGTAATGGGGTTTGCCTCTGCACTTGCATTCTGGCCTTTGCCCTTGATTACAGAAAAAGCCGTGGGAGAAAATGAATAAAGCACCTCTATGATTTGGCAAATTTGACCACATGTGCACACAAACAAATTTAGACCTGAGGACATTTCTTGCACGACTTCATGCAACCGGTGTCCATCCAAGCCGCATTCTTTTGGCATTCGCCCGCCGCTGCCCACAGCGGGCACTGAATGACCTTCGTGTCGGCACAACCCTTTAAAGAAGCGTTGATTTCTTTTTACTACTTTTTGGTTGAGGGAGAAATGTTCAAGTTCTTAAAAGCTGAGCAGACTGAAAACTACGTATCAGCTCTGTCAAACAGATCTTCGAATGCAATCAGCTGGGAACCAAGTGCTTGAATGTTCTTGATTATGCCTTGCGTCTTGATGCTAAGTACAATTCTGATTATTGCCTCTCAAGTACGATGTACCTAGGATTGAACGTACAACATTTCAAAATGTGAAATTCAGAAAAATTTCGCTCAAGATAAAATTTAACAGAAGTCGTACCGATCTTGGTGGATGTGGTGGTCGTGGTGGTGGAGCCGGTGGTTGAGGAACACGCTGAATGTGCTGAGCCTGGGCTCTTTGTTGTTCTTGTACAACAACTGCAAATGAAATTAAACTTGTCTTGCTGTTCTTTCGGGGGCTGTATTCATTTGAAATACTCAGAATTAATTCATCGCAAGAATTTGATTTGCACTGATATGAACTGGTAAACTAAAGGTTCGAAAGGGCTGAACTAACATACCAACAATAGGTTGAGGTGGCGGAGCAGGCAATCGTTGCTGTTGCTGTTGCTGTTGCGCTGGTGTTCGTGCGGCGGGTGGTGGTGTCGCTGGTGCGTGCGTATGCGTCTGCCGTTTCGTAGTTGCCCTGCTAGTTTGCTCTTTTAACGGACATTTAGTTGTGGCCTCAGCGTTCCCGTTGTGCGGATGAGCACAGATGAGCGACGTTAGACTCAGGAAAAATAGCAACGCCAGAAACTTCATTGTTAATTTCGTTTTTTTCTATTGCTTTTGCTTAATTGTGTACGATGCAATCCCGCAAGAAGATGGATTTTTCTTTGGTATCTGCAGTTTGTGAGACGTACATTCGAATATAGCCACGGAAAATATAAAAAAAACAATCATTGCGAAGTAACGGTTGTAAAACGTCAAGTCGATAACAGTTGTATGTGCGGATAGAAACAAAACAACGCGTGGTTGGGTTTTGAGTGTTTTCAAAATAATTTGTATAACTGCACCGGATACGTTATGCTGCAGGTGACACTGGCATTTGTTTTGAAAAAGTTACAGGAAATTAACCTAAATTCTATTTAAAAGTTTCAAACACCGGAAAATCACTGGCAATAAAAAAACTGCAAAAAATGTGGTTAAGAAAAACGCTGACAGGTACTCTTATTAACACACTGTGATTTTAACTTCCATGCAAGGATTGGCTACCCAAGAAAAGTGATCATTAAAGACAAACATAACAATATGTTGCAGTGTTGAAAAACTATTGTTTTTGCTTTCACCTTAAAAGTTCTTGAAAATACATTGAGCGTTATACAAACTATAAACCAAGTATTGTTGAACATGGACAAGATGGCTAAACGCAAAAAATATAGTGCAATAATTTTCGATTTAAATACGGTAGTAATATTTCTTGTGAAGTGTATCAACCATCAAAATGTCTAAAACTCTAATTATACCCAGTAAAACAGGTTTCAGTGAAAAACTTTGTTTTAAGACGCTCTGATGTCCTTGCCACCTGAACACTGCTGTTGCATATGTTCAAAGAAAATGTCTATATTCTTCGATTCAGCGTGAAGATCAGACCGTGACCGTGCAGTTATGACTAAAGATATATATTCAGAAAAAAACAACATTGAACGCGGAAAAGGTATATATCAGACATACCAACATGAAAGAATAACTTGCATCCATCGCCACTGACCGGAGCGTATCTCACAATTTTTTTTGAAAAATATGCAAAAGATCCTGGAACAAAAAAACTACGCGCGCATGCAGACGTTGTGGCGTACAGAAAAAAACGAAATATATCACAATAGATTCTATCATCAATTAGACAAATCACATTGACGGGATGTGATGTAGATAAACAACCTATCTAAGACAAAAAATATGTTATGAATTTGCTGGTTTTCAGCGTTTCGACCGGAGTCGGTCCCTGCGAGCCTGGACGCCGTCGTTATTGGTGGAGGCATGGGCGGACTAACGACGGCGGCAGTGCTGGCAAAGGCTGGATGGAAGGTTCCGAATTTTTTTCAGTTTTAAACAATCCTTTTTGAAATTTGAACGTGTTTCGAACACGAATAATATGATTTCTGTTCGACAGTTACAAACAAACATGACATTTTGCAAAAACAAAACTTCAAAAATGTTCAAAAAATTTCCGTCAAATGTAACGCCTTGTTTTCTGAATGTTACGTTCCATGTGGAATACAATTTCGTTCAAACAGGTGCTCGTGCTAGAGCAGCACACGATGGCCGGCGGCTCGTGTCACACGTACAAGGAACGCGGGCATTATGAGTTTGATACTGGTTGGTTTTTGCAACCTTTTTTCTGGTTGGTTTTTGCAAACTTTTTTCAAAGTTTTATCTTGACTCTTTTTACATTCTTTTTAAATTAGAAAAAAATCGTTGAAGGTTTGCATTTTGTTGGCAAGATGGACCCGGCTGAATCGGCCAGTGCGCACGTGCTGAACGCGTTGGCAGCGGACAAGATTGAGTGGCTGTCGATAGGCGATCCTTATGATCATGTTAGCATTTTAAAAAAGACAATTTTTGAAATTGGAATTTCAAACAGTTTTTATGCTGAACACACTTATCATTTTCATGAAACGTGTGGAAATACATTCAAACTCATTTGGTTCACCCGTTCAAATTCAGTTTTGTAGTAGTAAGCGAACGTGGGGCACCCAAATGATGTCATTTGTTTTAGAAACACCCGTTTGTAGTGCACAGATACCTAAATTTAGGTTTAGTTCACCGCTTAATGTAGCTTTTCACTGGAACAAAAGAGCAACCGAACAAAAATTTATTCCTGCGCATGACAAGCGCGTGTTTAGAGCATATGACGTCATTTCGGTCCGCCACATTCAAATAATAAACTATAAATCACAGTGAGTTTTGTCAGGTTATTGTGTACGATCCTACCACAGAGACGAAACAAGCGACTTACAGCTTTGGGACTGGCCTCGAAAATCAGGAAACAATGCTCAAGTCACAGTTTCCCGCAGAAGACCATGAGGCCATTGAAAAACTGTTTCACTTGCTGGTTTGGGCACTTTTTTTCCTTTTTGTTTTGCTTCTTATGGTCATGAATAACTCTTGTTTTATCATTTCAGAAACTCGACTATTCAATAGCAACCGGTTTCATGCTTGGAAAAATCATGCCAATGTGGTGCGCACGCTTTCGACTCATGACAACACTTCAGAATCCTGGCGGAAAGTTGACCTTAAAATGTGATATTGTTCAGGTGTTTCAAGTTGCTTCACAAATGGCGCCTTTACAAGTTTATGGGCGGCATTGGCTTGTTCTTTGATCTCGCTCAGCGACGTGCCATCGATGTCGTAAACGACTTGACCTCTAACGAGCGCTTACGTGCAGCAATGTTGTACCTCTTCCCGGCAATTGGTATGACACAAACCGTCGCAAACCAGAGATTTTATATTTTTTTCCATAAACAAATGCGAAAAAGGGAAAAGGAAGCGTTTCTATTTGACAAAGTAAGTCGATCAATTTACAAATAAAAACAATGTACATATTCTGCTATTAGGTTTTGACATGGAACCAGCTCCTTGGTTCATGCTGTCTGGTGTCTGGCAGCATTACGCCGCAATGGGCAGTTGGTATCCGAAAGGTGGCGGTGCGGCAATAACACGAAATCTGGTACCAACAATTATCGCAGCCGGAGGCAATGTTCTCGTGAGAGCCGATGTTGACGCCATATCAATCGACAATAAAACTGGCAGAGCTGCTGGTTCGTTGTTTTTAGCCTTGTAAAAACCTGTTTTTCTGAAAATTTAATTGATTTACTTTTATTTGCTAAAATATTTACTAAAAACTTTTATGCACTGTGCTTGTTTGATTAAGGGTCAATACAAATTTTATGATCAGATGTCTACTAAATCACTTTCTGCTTAGGTGTGATTGTGCGTCACGCAAATCGCAAATACGAAATCTGTGCGCCCGTCGTTGTTTCGGCCGCCGGTGTCTGCACCACATTTAGTCGGCTTCTGCCGTCACACATCGCTAGTAAATCACGTAAGTTTCAACGATCATTGGTTTTAAAAATTAGAATCGCGTAAAAATACAACTTTGAACAGGTTTCATGAAGTACACCGGCCAGCCTGGCACCTCAGAACATGTGCTGTTCGTTGGTCTGAATGGGAGCAAGGAGGAGCTGGGCTTGGATGGTGCAAATCGCATGTTCATGCCGCCCGACATGCCACGCAAATTGATGCGCTATCTGAACGATGTTACTGCAGATCAGGTTGGCCTTTGAAAGTGAAAGCAATGGCAAGTTCTGTTACGTTTGGAGTTGGCATTTGACTTTTCTAACAAGTCATATTGTTATGTTAACAATGTCTTATTTTTTGGCAATGACTCGGATCGTATTCTTCTTTGTTTTTCATTTTAGTTTTTTTTTAATTTTTACCAACAGGTTCTCGATGAGCCATTCCCGTTTCTCATCGTGACATTCCCGTCAGCCCGTGATCCCACACAGCAGCAGTGCCATCCAGGTATGCTTCGCTTGTGTGGTTTCGCAGCATATTTGATTGTGATAAAAATAATAGTAACGAAAATTTACTAATCAAACATGTCAGACCGGTCCGGGTTGTTGAGCATGACCAACCCATGTTTTGGAGTACGTGACGCCAGTTCGATGCGACACATTTGAATAATTAGAATTTAATGACCGCGTAATAGGCAAAAGCACCTGCATCACGATCACGCCGGCCAACCATCGTTGGTACGCCGAGTGGGCCGACTCAACGCACCAGCGTCGACCGCAGGCCTACAAGGACTACATGGACACGTTGATGCATAAAATGTGGCACGCTGTGCTCGAGCACTTTCCGCATTTGGAGGACAAGGTACACATTGGAGGAGACTAATCAAAAGTTTTGGCGAACTTGATTTAAAATCTGTCTGGTTGAGCGGTCTCACTTGTAAGCTGCCAGAGACCTTTTTATTCCCTGATGGAGTACACAGTCACATGAGACTGCCATTTAGTCTTCTGGAGGTGAAAATCGCGAGGAAATTAATTGAATGGGGTGGTGATATTACACTCACTGAGTGACACACTATTATCTCATTTATCATCAAACTTTTAACTAACTTTTATCACCATACCGAACTTCAGCAATACATGCACTTGTTGCTTTATAAAAAAACAGGTAGAATATATGGAGGTTGGCGGCCCGCTGACCATCAATCATTACGTCAGAAGTGAAGGCGGTGCTATTGGTAGACTGATTCATGATCAACGAAGATTCCACCCCACCACGGTCACTGAACTGCGACCTGAAACTGACGTGCAAGGACTTTATTTGAGCGGTATGTGCCGAGGGGGTGACTGTAAATTAATAATCCGGATCTATTGTTCGGAGACTTTTTGACTGGCAGCAAAAACTGGTTCTTGAACTTTTTTTATAAATCAGTCAAGAAAAATTGTTTCACCATTTGTGAATTTGTGTAACTTTTCAAAATGTTCAGGACAGGACATCTTCGTTGGCGGCATAGGTGGCGCGTTCACTGGCGGTCTGATGTGTTCGGAGGTGCTACTGAAGAAATATGGAAATCGTAACTAACCATTGATTGATTTCTAAATTGATTCTCTTGAGTATACGTTTACAATCAGCTACAATGATGCTCACTTCACCTGCTGCATTTGATTGCCATTTTGCGTCTCAAATTAAACATTTTTTCACATTGTTTTCAAATATCGTATCAAAAATAAAACAGAACAGCCAATAATTCTGTTGCCATAAGAAAGTGATAAGTGTGTAGTTGATGTTAAACAGACACGTTTTTTGCTCGAATGTCTGTCCTGTTGTACATCGTTGTTCAATACCGTTAATTTATGTAGATTTTATTGGAAACCACAGCAAGTTTTCCACAGCAGTGGACATTTTTAAACAAAAAAAAACTAAAAGAACTAAAAACTATGTATCACACGAAAATAAACGATATGCATTTTTATGGACATATGCATAGTCATTTTCTCGAACGAGTCATTTTCGTGGACACTTTCCTGGACAAAGACATTTTTGTGTGCACATAACGGTAAAGCGGGGTACACCGCTTTGGCCCCCGGCGGTTATTTTTTAACTTGCAGGAGCATATCCACGAGACATAAATGAAACGCGCTAGAAATGCAGCTGTACTAGGTAAATAAACGAGACTATCTTCACTGGTACTGGGCACTGGCCAAATGGCTTCCACAACTAAATACATCGGGTTCATAAATCAAGAATGTTGATGGCTTTGTTTCATTCAGCACTGTTTGCACGATTTCATGCATCCGGTCAGCATCCAGTCAGGGTTGTTCTCGCATTCGCAATCGGCTGCCCAGAGCGGACACTGAATCGGGTCCGTGTCGATGCATTTCTTCGCTTTACTGGGGTCTTTCTGCATGTAAAAATAAGGGGACACAATTGAACTTGATTTTTATTAACATGAAAAGAATAAAAGATGTCACTCTGGCTTTTACCAAACTGGAGGTGTTTTGAACCACTGTGCTACCTGCGGACAAGTGTTGCACGATTTCATGCAGCCTATTTTCATCCAGTCCGGATTTTTCGTGCATTCGCCCATGCCCGCCCACATTGGACATTCTTTTGCGCGCGTGTCGAAACAATCCACCTGCGGTAAAGTGAGAACGTTTTAATTTCAGATTTATGTCATCAACACATACAATGTACTTCATTACTTTAAAATCCAAACAAATGAAGCTTGCTAAATAAACAAGCAACAGAAGTAGTCGCGCGCATTGAAAATTTCAAAAAAAATTATGAAAAAGCCGACCGTGCCAGAACCAGATGCAGGCGGTGGCGGCGGTGCGGGGGGTTGAACTCCGCCTCCTGATCCTGATGCAGGTATGGTTTCCACTTCAGCGTTTCCCATAATCAAGATTATCGGCTGTGGCGGTGGGGGAGGGGGTTGAAGGGGAGCAGTAGGCCCAGGACCAGGCTCTGCCTCCGGTTCTGCCTTCGGCTCGTCATCAACACGATGTCCAGCTATGGTGGTAATTAGCGCCCACAATAACACAAACTGTAGTTTCATTTTCTTAGGGTTTCTGCGTTTGTTTTACTGGTGTGAATTCTCTGGAAACAATTATGTACGACGTGTATTTCAAGTAAAATGACATTCTCTTTGAAATGAGTGGCATTCATTTGCTTGAAATAAAAGCACCTCAACAACATCATTGCCATCATCTCAAACCGATATGTACGTCAACCATATGAATTCGAAGGGCATAAACTTTGTTAGACACGTTTTTATATTGAGAATTGAGAAACGTGAATTGAGAAAAAAGAGCCTTGAAAAAAGTGAAAACGGTGCTACAATTAATACTGTTCGCTTTTACTGGCTATTCTCTATCACGTTAATGTGTAAACCAGTTTCGACACCACGTTACCACGGCGGTATACTGGTTCTGGTTTCTGAAGCAACTTTTTCAATCTTATACTGCGTTGAAAATGACCCTGTGTCATTACGTTCAAAAAATTCTGTGTTTTTGGAATTGTGCTGTAAACATTTTGTATATTTTGATTCATTCATAGTTTTTTTAGAAACGATGTTTGCGACTGCATGTGCGAGTAAATAATTTTGAACACTTGGTTTCAAAAATTGGACTAACAGAAATTTTTGTTCAAACTGAACCAGCAAGTTTCCACACTGATTCAGCATGTAATGTAAAGCAGTTTTAAAAGTTATTTTCAGTGTTTTCTCGAAACAAGTCACAAGTTCAGCATTTACACAAATGCAAAAGTTTTTTTATTTCGCTTTGTTTAAATATCCAAGATTATCAGATCAGTAAATAAGCATATTCAATCAGTATTTATATCACAATACAATCAAGTTCAATCAAACTGCAAATAAGGTGGTTCCACATCATAAACCGAAATGTAGTGAAAGAAAGGGACACAGAAGTGTGTAGAACCGAACAAAAAAGTTATAACAAAAATTGGAAGCGACAAAAAATTGCTCAACAGCATAAGATTTAAAATGCTACATAATTCTTTTCCGGGAAACTGAATATACATTGTTTCCTATCTATGGCACAAAAAGCAAAAATACTCCGGATTATTGATTCATTCAAACTGTTGAAGATTCAAGATTGATATTCATAGTGCAGAACAACAGCTTAATGGTAGAAAGTGATCAAACACAAGAAAAACTAAAATGTCAGGAAAACGACACACAAAAGACCCTGCTCGAATATGCTATAACTTTGGAAATTCTGATAAACAATGGCTTTCATTTCACCAACTTTCGACCGAAGCATCGGAGCTTCAGCTGAAAAATGGTTCAGCTTCAAAAACCAGTTTGTGTTTGGCTACAACAGGGGCTCGTTGACGGGGCACAACAGACACATGTGCTCGGCACCCTTGATTGGCAGCTTGTTCATCGAATAATAGCGGACCATCTGCGGAATCCGATCGAATGGTTGACTGAAGTAGCCGAGGATCCAACCGCCTCGCTCCTCGCTCGCCTGTATCTTCATGTGCATGTAGCCACGAGCGGATCTGTGCAGTTTTTTTTTCAAAGTGAATTCATGTTTATTTTGCAACTATGAACTTAATATGTTCCTTTTTTCAGTAGAAAATTTATTTTGGAATGAGATGCAGTAATTTTTGCAGGTATGAATCAAATACCTTTTTACGAAAAATATTGCCTTGGAAAAGGTGCAGTAATTTTTGTGGTTGCATAAGAACATTTTTTCGTGACCTCAAGTGGGATTCGAAACAGCGGAGAATACTGTTGACTCACTTTAATGACAATGCGTACTCGTCCTTGTTGCTTTCGCACAGTCGCACCAGGTAAGAGCCTTCTTTCGCTTTATGCAATCGCGTCTCGGCCTCCGCACGGGTGATGTTACCGTGATACCAACTGAAAAATTTGCTATCGTGCTTTCATTTTTCTCGTATTTCAGCTTGTGAGATGTGAAGCTTCAGAGGTGTTCTTGAGAATTGTGAGCTTCTATCTCCTAAGACGGCACTAAAAATACTCACCCCTGGTGTTCGAGTGCGATACTCGGATCGAACTGCTCGGCGACCGGATTCAACGCCGCAATGCCAAAGTTCAGCGTCAGTTCTTTCCTACTGAATCGGTTGGTGCCGGAATTCATTGTGCCAGTTGCTGCGGCGACAAGTTTGCCATTGTTGTTCAGTTTACTTGAGTTTGGCGGCGATTTCTGTGCATCTGCGGACTGACTGGTCGTTTCAACCGTTTGTCTGTCATTGGTGTTGTTTCTGGAAAGCATCTGCTGAGTGAGCACCAGTTGAGCATGACGTTCTTGATTATGACTGCTGGCCGGCGGCGTTTTTGATCGCTGCTTTTGTGACGGGGAATGTTTCGGTTTGTTGGAAGGGTGATTGATTGGATGTTTTGCAGTGACTTTTGGCGAGTTGGTTGTATTGATTGACGAGTGACTAGTAGATAGTTGTCCTGGTGAAGACGCTTGCGGTGTACCTGCAAAAATAGAATGATGTTTGTTTTTGCGCCTTTAATAAACGTAAATAAGCTTACTCGTCAGAGCCTTAACCTGAACATGAACCTCACGCTGGCTTGGTTGTTCATTAGCCTAACTAAACGCGAAGAGGTTGAAAGGCCTGACTCACCAGCGGTTGAGCTGAGTTGATGCAACAGATTGTGATGGCGCTTGGCAACAAACTCCCACGGGACGTCGTAGTTGAGCGCATCTTGCGGCGGAGCACCAGTCGGCGTTCGGTCTTGCTCGACGTTGTTTCTTGTGGCACAACCAGCATCGAAGTGTGCATTGTTTAGCGTTGGACTAGCTGGTGTCGCTTGCGACTGTAGCAGCCTCTGTCTGCACTCTTGCACGTCTTCGTCTGGCACCTACAATGTCATGATAATTTTAATGGATCTCCGTATCATATGCTGTTCATTGTAGTTCCATCAGTTTCCTTCTTTTCGAAAAATGTAAAACGGAGGGATAGACTTATACTTTCTCAGGTTTTGTGGCAATTTTCAGTTTTTTTTAAAACTGCAGACTAAGATCCGCATTACCTGATCGTAGTAGGACTGCGTCATTTGTGCGCTAATGTCCTGCATGTTCTGCTGCTGTTGTTGTTGCTTGCGCACTTTGCTCCATCGAATCGCCGGCTGCGGAGGCGATTTTTTCTTCTTCTCGTATTTCTTGCCATTCAATTGGTTGTTGTTGTTTGAATTACTAGCGGTCTCCGTTGACTGTCCGATCGCAATAACGGTTGGCTTCGCAAGGGGGGCTATTGACTCCCTGCCTGCGGAATGTCTAGCTGGCGGGTCGGCACTGCTCAACTCAGCCGGCGGCAATAGAACTGGCTGCCCGGATGTGATATGTTGAATCAGTCGGTTCTTGCGTTCTTGCTCGCTCTCTGGAAATTGATGGGGAGTTTTGGTAAGATGAGTCCAGTGAGAAAATGTCGCCTTTAGTTTTGCGACTAAATTTGCTACTGACTTGATGACGAGTGTTATAAAATAGCTTGGTTTAATGGCATTTTTAGCAGCATTTTAGTATCAAGTTGTTGAGCCACATTTTCTTTTTACCCAAGTATGTAGATAAGGCAAGTGCCAGCAGGGCACAGCCAATCAGCAGCAGAATTTGTCTGATTTAAAAAAAATCTGACCGAAAACTCACCCAGTAAGTTCGCTCTTCGCGCCGCATCCAACGATTGATCCCTATTGATGCCAAACGATGTCGTCTCAACGAGCACCGTTGCCGTTTGGCGTGTTCTTCGCTGACTTCTTTGACTGGCATCACTCGGTAGATTATCCGTAGATTGTTCGGGTGGTGCTTTTCTCGGTTGATGGTGATGACCATTTTCTTCTCTAACACTGTTCATGGTGTTGCTGTCAGTGCTGCTGCTGGCGCGCGACGATGACGGATTCGACGATGAGTCGTGGTGATTGTGCTGGTTGATCGCAGTTGACGGTGGCGATCGTGAGGAGCTACGTTTGCTAGTCAACGTCGCGGACGAATGTTGCGACTCAGCAGTGTGATGATCCGAAAACAGTCGAATCTTGTCGGCGACCTGCAACGACGCGACCGGGTCGTACAGATTGTTTGTCTGTTGATGTTGTTGTGTTGCATGATGACCGCCACCGCTGGGATCACCGTCAACCGAGATCGATCTGGTCTGCTGCTGGTGGAGCCCGTTGATGTCTTGCGTTGTGCTGTTGCTACTGCTCGTGCGTACCATCCGTAGGCGACTGACAGTTCGATCGAAATCCCACGGTGGGTCGTACTCGTCCAATGGACGACCGTCGCTGTCCGGCCCGCGATACGCCCATGGAGCGGTGAAACTGCATTGCAAATGAGGCGTTTTTATATTTTACTTTGCTTTTTTGGAATTTTTATTTGCTTCTAAGAAGTTTATTCATTATACAGTTTTAACTATATCGGCGCGACTTCGATAGTGTATCAAAAAATGAAAACGCTTTCTACTCGTTTAACTAATAAGCGGAGCGCGCTTGAACTTAAAACCACCTAATCAAACTTTATTTTCAACTTGCAAAAAATAATACCGTGTCGTGAATCCGTCTGCCGTTGACAATGAAGGGCAGGCAACTGTAGCGTGTCGACTTCGACTCTTTTGACTGTTGTTGTTGTTGCTGTTGTTCTTGCTGTTGCCAATTTGGTGAAGTTTGTTGAGAATTTTGGGATTATTGTCACTACGATTGCCGTTTCGTTTTTGTTGTTGGTATCGAGTCGCTGCCACGCCGCACGTAACCCCGACCGACGACGTAGAGGCTTGCGCAACGTTGGCGCTTGCGTTCGCCGTTTTCGGCACTTCCGGTGGCGCGATTGTTGGTCTGAAAGGGACGAATTGTGACGTGCAACAGATTGGAGGTTTTTAATTGATTGCTCGGATCTGTTGTCGATTTATTAAACCGTGTCAGGACCAAATGACGCAATTTGCTTCAAAGACATAACGTCAGGTTGGTTCTCCCGTTCACGTATTTCGTGACGTGGAGGCATAATCCCAAGCGGAAAGTCAAGGTTGCTGCGCATGTTTAAAAGCACGTGACGTCATTTCTGTCAGACACGCTGAAATGAATAGGTTGTACACGTATTACAGTTACATTGTTTTTGTGTTCCTGAAGACGACGCAAGAAAATGTCCAGTACTCTGAGGACGCAGTCAGCAATTGTTTTTTACCTGGTCACCGCTGAAACATTGCTGGAAGACACAACTGGTTGCTGCTGCTGTTGCAGAACATCTTGGCCGAGTCCACTGTCATTTGAAGAAATACTGGAGTTGTTCTTGCTGTTGCTGTTTGCATTCACAGTCAGTCGGTCAGCATTATTAGCCACGATGCAACTGCTCACTGGCCTTTGACTAGACCGTTCGCCTCCAGGACTAGAACCTGCATGGTTTTTTTTAGGTTGAAATCTACAATTTGAAAGCGGTTCATGTAAATTGAGAAGCAAATTTTTAGTTTTCAGACTACCTGACGCTAAAACGCGCGCCGCAGCACTTGTATACTCCCAGGGTGCATCGTAGCACACTTCCTCTCGCGGTGTTTGCAGCGCCGCCGTCGTCATTGATTGATTTATTGCGTTTCAAATCGCAGTTCGAGAGTTTTTGATTTTTTTTCAGGTTGATAATTCATCGATTTGACATCTTGAACAGTTGGAAGTGCTGCATTACAGTTCAATTTAAAAGGATGGTTTGCATTTTTAAAACAAAACATGAAAAAATCGTGTTTTACTGCACAAATATGTTTGATTCAAATTTTGCGCTTTGGTGCACCCAGTACAGAAATTTCGTTGTTTTTCGAACGCGCAATTATCTTTTTGTGCAAAGAAAATCATCAACTTGCAATAAAAAAGATGTATCATCGCGCACATGAATACAAAGAATCATGCTGTAAGGTGGTGTGGCGATGAAAAATAATAGCAGAAACACGGTGCTTCTGAGCGTACAGCAATATCCTCAAATGCACCACGCTGATTGGCTACACGAGTTGGCACTACCAATTATCTAGGACGCTTAAAACACGACTCAAATGCACCAAAGAGGTGTGCATACGATTGCTGGTGATGAATGAAATATAAACACACACACACTAATCGAAAAATAGAAAATTCGACGCCGGCGTGCGAGAAACAGGCTGGCTTGGTTGACTCCTGCCTTTTCCACCCAAGGTCACTTCCCGTGCGCATCATGGTGGTGCTTCTGCTGTCACTTTTTGGGTGATGGGGATTTGTACAACTTCTTAGGCCGAGTTATAGGAATTTTGTGGGAACTTTTTGCAACTGAACGACACAGTCCATTTACAAATCCAGCTTGTTATCTTCAACACACATGCGGTTTAAAAAATGTTTATCATCAGAGAGAACGCTACACTGCTGCTATGTATGTATACTTCTGTGTAAAAAGTCAACGAGGTGATTTTGCTTTTCAAAATAGAATAATGACAAAGGTTGATCCGTGACAAAAAAAGGCAAAAAAGGAAACGTCAGATAAATAATGCCAACACGTGGCGGTTTTTTCAACCGCGAAAGTCGGGAAACAACTTTGTGATAAAAACTTTTTATGCTGTTGTTTATTCACGTGGTAAAACGGTATTGCACAGAACGTGGTGGATGAGTAGAGTATGATGTTTCATCCAATAAAATAAACAGCCGAAACAGTTTGAAGATAAAAGTAGTAAATGCAGAAAAACATGTGACCAAAACTGTACAAAAAAAGAAATAAGAATAAAATCGAAAAAAATGTGTTTTCCCTATTCCAGTGCGGTTTTTCCATATTTGGATTTGATCGTGGATAAATAAATAGTGAGATGAGCGGTCGTCAAAAACCTGATTTTTGTGCAAGAAAAAAGCAAAAAAACAGACGCTGCTCTAACCATAAAATTATTTATTCAGCTGGTGTTGAACTAAAAACGACTACACTGCGGAGAACAAGGTCTGATATTGCAATCTGTATATTTTCACAGTCTTCTCCATTTCAAATGGCAAGAAAACCAAATTGTTTTTGTGTTTTAGGTTTTTTGAAGTTTTGGTTTTTCAGAATGAATGGCAGATGTTTTGCGAAATTTTACTGATCAAATTTGAACTTGATTCTATTGAAATAGACACGCACCATAAATCATAACTATTATTAGACGTTCGTCATGCATAAAACAAAAAAATCATCTACAAGAAATTGAAAAACAATTTTGTAATTTTTCTGACACATTGGTGAGTTTTGACTTACCCACCACAAAATTGCTTGCTCATTTTATGGATGTTTAAAAAATTTCGATTCAAAATTGACCTCAAAGGAAATTATACAAGTGCAATGATCGATTTTAGATTAGTTGTTTTTCCAACATGAGAATTTTAATAATCATACACGTCGAAAAGTGACACAGCAAGAGTCGATGCAACAGCAATACAAAAGAAACGCGTTTTCAAAAATAACATTTTGAATAAACAACACACGCACACCACGGGGAGTGGGTGAGTCACTGTGTGACAGACACTTTTTGCGACAAAAAAGAAATTGGCTTTAATGGAGAAAACGAAACAAATTCTCGCACAAATTAGTGATAACAGAAACCTTTTACGTCCGGAAATTTCCGCTGCTGCAAGAACGTACATCGGTTTTGAAAATAAGACAAGATCAGAAGTAAAATTCGTTTAAAATCGCTAAAATTCGAATGGCAAACCGGAAATACATGATTCGTAATGTGCGTCACGCAAATGCTCCAAAATGGACCGTGATAAAATGCAAGACCGCACCGCTATAATTTGAAAATGTGTGTTCGCACATAACTCGGAATCTGTCCAGTCCATCACAAACAGCCTATTTACTGAGCGGATTAGTCAATGGCAGTTCACTGCGACTGCGGTTAGCCTGTGTGCGCGACAGAAAATAAAAACGTAAACCCATCCATCTAATTCCAACATTTTCCTGCGTTCGAATATTGTAAACTACCCAGCGCTGTTGTATGTAATTTATATAGGAGGGGCCGAAATTCAAAACAGCGGAAAATATTGAATTTCGCATTATTTCAAAACGGGTGAATATACTACAATATACTGTCGGGTGAATCTATATGTGAAGCACCAGATAAAACGTGAATGCAAATATAGCTGCGCAAATTGGGTGGGTCCTTGTGAAAAACTGTGTTTTTTCAGTTAATATTGGTGTGGGTGTTATTTTTTGAAATTTAGAAATTTTGGTTCTGTTTTTGTAGCTGTACGTTGATGTTGATGTTTTTTCGCTTCGATGGCTTTGAAAGTCCCCCAGTTACATGCAAGTCGGGAGTAGTGCTGCGATTCCAGTCTCCTAATCACAAATCGTCCGGCTTTAATAATGTCTTCATAAACACTCGAATTGAAATTCAAATTAGAAAAGACATTCAGAACGATTTGAATAATAACTTCAAAATGAAAAGCTAGAAACGAACTAAAAGGCTATTTAGCAAGTTCGCATGTTTCCAGATTGAAAATTTTAATTTTTCTTGAGAATCAAAATTACAAAAAGGCAGAATGCGGAGAAGGTAGCTTGCTTCAAGTTTTCAGTTGAATGCAGACGTTTTGCTCTTCCATTCTACCTACTTTCTTGCTTTCTACAGACAATGAATAAAAAAATCCTGGAAGAAAAAAGAAAGTTGCTGAGAGTTCAAACAAAAAGAAGAAGTAGCATCTCAATACCGTTTTGCGACGTTTTTTATTGAACCACGTTTTTACTACTAAGGTTTTTTGGTGGAGGAGCGAGCAAACGGGAAAATCTGAGACACTTCACACAACTGACAACTGTACAGAACAGAAGCTGCTGCAATATATTCAATTTTGTTATTTCTTTTGTGAGTTGAAGGCACGTATTTTCGTTGATGTTTTCTTCTTAAACTTGGTGTGGATGAGTCGTAACTTTTTATCTTGAATGCAACGCCTCACAAGATTATTAGAATACAATAGAAGAAGGGCAAAGGAACATTAAGGATAAAATAAGAATATAACAATAGCAACAAAATCGAATGTAAGCGTACAAACGCAAAAAGACCACAGAACTATTTCAAAAAAGCAGCTTCACCTTTGATTAGTATCTGATTGATGATTGCTACCTTTTTAACACATTAATTAAAACATGTGCTTTACTTGCCATATAGCGCATAAGCAATAATGAATGATGATTTGGAAAGGTTTTTCGTTCGTAGTTGCAGAACATAACCGCAAGGAGAGCGGGTACACAACGTTTATTACACGATGAAAATCTGTTTTGAAGCAAAAATAAACCGTGGCTCTGCAACTCAATCTAAGCTTAATGTCGCGCACACCTACTCGGTTTCAATTTTGTAGCAAAGCACATTTATTTTCAGTTCGCTTATAAAATAACGAAATATAGCGTGCAAAATCAATATAATATGCGTGTGTGTGTGTGTGAGTTACACCACCACGGCGGCCAGAAACGGAACAGAAATGTAAGCCTTAGCGTTTCAAGCTAACACACTGACAAGCACAGCAGTGAGCACATACACCAACCGCGGCAGCCCAGACACCCCATGTTACGCATGTCTGTTGTTGTTGTTGTTGTTGTTGTTGTTGTTGTTGTTGTTGTTGTTGTCGTTGTTGTTGTTGCTACACGCAAACACATAAACGCACACAGCAAAAATACAGCTTTATCTTGTCTCTTTTCTGCGTCTGCCGAAGCAAAAGCGCTGTGTTTGGAGTAAATGACTAGCATATACACGTAGCCGCGAAGCGCTTTTTTGCGCCAAGGAAGTCCAAAGAATAGAGAAAAAAGAGAAGGAACCCATCTTTTGGTGACACTCTCTGTCTCCAGCGTCTCGCGAAAGAAAATAACCGAAATGAAATGGCAAAACTAAATTCCGCTTTGCATAAAAGTGACAGCACATTTTTCTGTTCAACATGTGCGTGTAATGCGAGCAAAATCAAGCAAAAAAGATGTCTGTTTATGGTTTCTCGTGTTTATTGGTGGTTTTCATGGTGAAACTAGATTCCGACATGTTGCGCTCAAATATCATATGTGCCGTTTTCGCTTAGCTAAGTTTTGCAAAACCATTTGAAACCAAAACCGAAGCTTTTTGACAAAATACGAAATAATGGGAACTGTTTCATTATCATGCTGCAGATCGCTGCACACGTGTAGTCAGTCGTGTGTCGTATCGTTTTCATCAGAGCGTCTGCTTTTGTCTGGAAGCGTGACTCAGCGCTAGAGGATCGAAGCGTTTGTTGACGAAATCTCGTATGTGCAATCCTTTACATAGTGCGACCGAGCCGAAGGTTTGTCAACTCAAATGATGTTCACTAACTATGCATGTAAGCTATGATTCGCGAACATCAAAAAATCTTTTCGTGTGTAGCTGAGAAAGCGCATTTCAGCACAAAAGTTTGCTTTCGTACAAATGTGACAACAGACAGCGAACTAAAATGGGCACACAAAAAAGCTCCACCAATGGTTGCTCGTATGCTTGATTGATTGATAGACGCAGTGCCATTTACGCATGCCCTGCTCCACTAAGCAAAAGTACAACACCATAATTTTACTCCATTTTTACGGCTGGAAACTACGACTCCTGTACATGCACATTGTACAAAAGTCGCTTATATTGTGGGGCTTAGCAGGAGAGAGTATTCGTGTGAGAGACGAAACGCACAAATTAGCTCAAAGGTTTCAAAGGGTTGAAAGCGAATTTCGAAGTAAAACACACACCATATTTTACGATCGCTTTGGGCATATAATAAGGTTTATGTGCAGAACGTCAAAGCTGAATTCCGGGACGACTTAAACAAGTGCACACAAAACCAAAATTTTTCATTTTGTAGGCAAACGTGAAACAAATACTCAATGAGTTTTTGCGAACCTAAAACACCGAAGACAGATAAATGGAACGCAATTTTCGGCATTTTAGCGTACAAGTAGTTTGACTGACAGACCTACATACAATGACAATGTACGCGCAGCTAGTACAGGGTGCCTCCAAAAAACATACAAAAGTAAATGGCTTGTGCGGCCGACTGATTGCACGTAAAGCCATGACATTTGAAGCACTTATAAAACCAAGCTACACAGTTTTTGTATTCAATTTTTATCTTGAAATTTTACGTTTCGATAATACTTCAGCAAAAATTTGTAAAAAAAAACTAAAAAATCACCCAAAATACAGCATTTATGGCTCAGGATAAACATCGTTGTTGTCATCCAGATTGTCATCTAGCAGTAGCACTAGTTCGTCTTCAACTTCATCTTCACTGATGTCATCTCATCATCTTGGCCCTTCAGTTTCACTTTTTTCAGTTTGCGCTCAAAGTGTTTTTCATTGTTCTCAATAGTTGCCAACATTCGATGTTTGAAACTGATGAGCACTTTCTGGTGCAGTGCCCGACCATCGTTGATTTCTTGCATAACGCTGCGAATTTTGTTCTTCAAATCGTCGACACTGCTGGGCGCCAAATGGTACACAAGTTCCTTCAGAATCCCAAACCCAGAAAGCCCCCCAAACTCAGAAGTCAAGAGGAAATTCAAGATTTACTTTTGGTATGTTTTTGGGACACTCTGTACTGAATCGATGTTTAAGTAATTTGCTTGCAAAGTTGACACACTGATTGGCCGGGAACCTAGTCGCATTTGATCAAGAGGCTAAAATTGCAGTTGTAAACGAACATTGGTAACAGATCGCTTGCAAAACAAATGTTTTCTGTGTTTCAGCCAACGTGGCGTCAAATTGATGATAAGCAAAACTGATAGTATAGTGTGTATGTCAGTGTACCTAAATCATCGAATTATCGGCCCGGGAAGCACGGGTACATTTCTGATCTTTGATCAAAACAGAAACAGTCTGTTAGCTGTAAAAATGTTCAGGCTGCGATTGGTACCATATGATTCAACAAAAAAAGCAAAATACGGAAGTTACACGTTACACAAATCACGAGATGTGTTACGATCATTCCAAATGACGCAAATTCCAAGATGAACATCAACATGTAGATAAACACGATTTTATTTGTCGGTTGATGCGATAACATCTAAAGGTTAATTTTTCATGTAAAAACTAGAATACATTGTACATGTATATCAATAATGTAAACCTGACATAACATGCACAAAACAAGATTATTTCAATTGAGAACGTACAAAAAAGTTGACATTTCATTGCAGTTCCGTTATCTGGAACACGACTTGACTTTGTTTGTGTCGGTGTGCAGGAGTAAAACAGGCACTGAAATCGTTGTTGTTTCAAATGATTTTTCAAGACGGAAAACGACGAAATTATAACGATCGACATGCAAAAAGTTCAAGAGATGTTTTAAAAGAACGGCGCGAGTCTTAACTGATGAGTATTACAGTATGTAGTGCTCATTGAGCATATCAATAGCAATTACCCAAACCTCGATTTGGGGACAGATACAGTCTGAATATTTTCAGTGATATTTGATCTCTCTACGAAAAAAGCAGGCACGCATGCGTGTGTCACGGTCAAATGAACACGTGTTCAGTTCCATATCTTGCACTGTGATTTTGTGATGTTATCACGCCATTTTTGGCCAAAAAAGAAAAAGCGCACACGAAAAATGTCCGACTTTTGACTTCGGCGTGCGTCGCATGTCTTGATACACTCTTTTTTTGAAAATAATACGCGGACGCAGCGAAGCGAAAGTGTATTCATGTTAGGTTCAATAAATTATTTGAAATACACGTACTACAAATACTAAGTGGACAATAGAATGGTCACTGAAAAGTTTAAAATATATGACCCAACATCACATTAAGAATTAATCAGCTTTTTTTCTTGGAAAAAGTGAAAATACATTGTATCATATCAAATGGGGAACAGCTGCAACGTAGCAGAATGGTAGTATGGTCATTTCTGCAACGGCCGTCTGTTGTTTTGATTATTGTTTACAATGCATATCTTTTCTTCCTGCTTCTGCACACCACTGAATTATCATTGGCTTTTACAGTGTTCTGCAATTGTGACATCTGACGTAGTGATCCGATTGATATATAGCCAGAGGCTTCATATCTGTGGCATTTTTTGTGCTACACAGATAGATAACAACAACAGATGTTAAATGGAGACGGACAATAATGTGTCAAAATGAACACACCTCATCTTTTGTTCAGTTTTAGTACATTGCTGCTGAAACTGTGGTGCTCAACTCTGGTGCCGTAATTGTGTTTTTTGTTAGGGATAAATAAATGTTATACAAATTCTTGAAAAACCCATCACTCGAGAATAAAGTAGTGTTTGAAAAACTGAAAACATTAAAACATCGGAAGGATTCAGATCAGATCAATCAGCTCGATGTCAAACAATTTTCCCGTCAGAATCAAATCTCCTGTGAACGTGCAGAATCAGTATTTCGTTCACCATAAACAATTAGTACTGATCAAGAAAACAGAAAGACGACATTGAGTTTTTATATTTGTGGTTATTGTACGCACTTTTTGCGGTGAATCAAAATTGTGTTGTGCCTCCTCAGCACACTGGGAGTTAATAAAATGGACTGTACTTAAGAAAAATCGCAGTAATTTTTATTATAAAATCGTTTAAGAAGCAGAAACTTGCTTGACGAAACAACAATGTGCCTAAATTTAACGTCTGAATAAAAACGCGTCTGAACGGCTTGCACTTTCTGTTTGTTTAGTTAAATTTAGTTAAAGTTCGTTGGCACACATGGCACTGAACGCTATCGGCTCGAAATTGGTGTCGTCCATTTCGACTTTGTCAAGTCCGAAGATAATTTTATGTTTAAACATCGCTGTAACATCAGTGGTCACTTCGATTGTTGCGCTGGTTGTGTATCACGGTTGGAAACGACTGACAGATCCAACATTCGAAGAAAAATGTATTTACTCGTTCTGTTTCTGTCTGTGGTGCGGTCTGTTATTGCTGGCGACTTGGCGACACGACTTTAGTGGAAACGCATCGCGGCAAAAACGATATTTCGTGCCGAAACTTTTGCAGTGTTTTTCTTTGTACGATCATTTGAAGCAAGTGCTGGTCGGACGTCGAGCGATGCAACAGGAGACCGACAACAATTGCCGACAAGGTGAAGTGAGGCGGATCAATGCAACAAGAAAATGCTTTCAATGAAAAGTTCCCAGTTTTACAATTCCCAGGTACAACAACTAAACCACCAGAACAGCGACATTTGGCCTGTTTGGATGGCATCAAGGTGCTGTGTATCACGTGGGTTTTGCTGCACCATGGTGAGCGGCGCTTGACTCTCACTGCATATTTTTGTTTTTGCTACTGATAATTACGTTCACTTGCAGCGAGAGGAGCCCTCACCAATTTTTACGGTGTCCTTTCACGCGCGCAAATGCATGCGAACGTCTTTGAAGAAATGATCACAATCGGCAACTTCGCGGTCGATTTGTTCTTCATGATCTCTGGCATTTTGACCGGCTGGAGATGGTTCTCGAAACTGAAAACAGGTAACACGAAATATCTAGATACATAACACTATCTTAGCTGCATAGCACATCCCCATAAAGTCGGATTCCTGATTTCGTTTGTCGTTTATGCAGCGATAATTATTGGACAATGGTTTTTTCAAGCATGTTTTTTTGCTGAAAATGAACTTATCAGACGAAATCTTATCAAGCTGTTACAACTGAGATAAGACAAAACGTCCAGTCTTTCTTTTCTTGTCCCATGGTTGCGAACCAACTTTTGTACACCTCATTCAGCGACCAACCGCAAGAGCAGTACCGTAATTCCATTGTCATACTGGCTGCGTTTCTATCTGCAACGGTTTGTGCGCCTCTGGCCGATGTACGCGCTGCTGGTGCTCTTCAGCGCCTACGTGATCAAGTCTGACCCCGTGGACACAATGTCCACCTCGTCATCCCCAAGCAACTCCACTTTCATCACGAATGCTAGCGAACAACTTCGGTCACAGATTGTGCCACATGTATGTATCGCGCGGTTGCTGCGTTTTTCTGATGTTCTAAGCGAATAGATCAATTCAATATTAAGTATTTTGTTTTTATGTCTTCCAAAGTTTGTTCCTTCCGATTCTCACTTGACACTAATGCAGTTGACAATGTTGAGCACGGTGTACCCGATCGGCTGTCGCCACGTCATGTACTGGTTTGTGCCGACCGAATGGATACTCTGCCTGTTCACACCGCCAGTCTTGCTCATTCTTCGTTGGAGTAACTCCAAGAATCGAGGCCGCTGCGTGACTGGCTGGCTCATCTGTGCCACGATGGTCGTTGGCAGTACGCTGCTGTACTGGCTGGCAATCTGTCTGCCGACCTTGCATGCGATTATTGATGTAATCGCTAGTCAATAGCTGCTTTCACATTTTTGGACTTGTTTCTACCAACCGTATTTTTAAAGAAGGGTGTCGCGAAACACACACTTCTCCTTGAAATTCAGTTTCAGGCCCATGCCAAAATACCTGACAGTAGCTTTTAATCGGGATTTATTTTGAATTTCGCGGTCAGCATCTCGTGGCTAAGTTTTTTTTCGTACAAAACGATTTGTATTTTAGGACGACAAAAAGATTTTAGGCACACGAGCATCCAAGCACGCGCGCGTCCGCCTATGTCATTGGTTTGTTGGCGGGACGCACACTGTACAATCAGCAAACTGTTCGACTAAAAAATGAATTGAACCAGACTAGTTCAAATGGGACACAGAATGAGAATACAACGAACAACACGTCAACCGGTTGGATTTTTGACATTTTTGAAGACATTTTTCTTTCTTCTTTGTTTTAATTTCAATGAAACACTAATCGTTGATTAAAACAACTGGAGTTCCGGTTTCTAAAATGTGTGGTGAGCTAAAGGGGTCTGAAGGGGTCGGTGTGGGGAGCGATCCTATCAATTAAAAGAACTAATTGCATTCCCTTTTCAGTAGATCACCGCCACTGTTTGCTCTCAATGTTGTGCATCGTGCTCAGTTCCAGCATCGTTCGTCGCCACTGTTCCCCAATCGTCTGGCAACTGTTGATCAGTGCCTTTGGTCGCACCCTATTCACGACACTCGGCGCCATGGCGGTGTTGCACCTCGTGTTACCGGACACTTGCGGCTGGTGCAAGTCGGTCCTCGGCTGCAGCGCGTTCAGTACGCTGTCGTACTTGACATATTGCGTCTATCTGTTCGACTTTCAGTCGATGCACGCCCTCTGGGTGTTGGCTTTTGATGCGACCGCCTTTACTGGAGAGAACGTGTTTGTTTCTTATCCGTTGTTCATGGTGCTCGCCGTTGTTTGGACGTTCTTTTTTGCGTTTTTGTTGTGCGTTGGTGTTGAGATGCCGATTGCGGCCTTGTTGAAGTTATTGTTGGAAGTTCGATTTGATTCTGGATCACGAGATCACAATGAAGTTACAACTAACTAGTAGCTCGTTAAATGGGCCTCTGTAACCAGCAGATTTCGTTTGTTTTTGGTGTACCTCAGCATTTAGCATTCGTGTTGTGTATTTGCAACTTCATTCGAGTTGATCAATTTTTTTGTTTTATTCGATGTATTCTGCTTCTGGCGATATGTTACGTTACAAACAAAGAAGAACAAAAAACACCAGAGTACACAGAATACGTGACAAAAATATGACATCAAAAATTATGCAAACAACCAAAAAGCAACAAAACAAAACCAAATGGACAAATGTTCATACATGACAGAGTATGGACATAAATTTTTGATTTCGTCATATTTTTGAATGTGAAATTAAAAAGTGTGTCTGCCGAACCAGAACCAAAAATAAAAACACAAAAACTCAACATGAAAGTAAAAAAATGTGTGCAATAATCATTTTGAAAGGCATAGTGGTATTGTAAGTTACAATAATTAAGAATAATGCAGTAACACCGGAGAAACACCATTTCTAATGCTTTGAGAAGCAAAACAAAGCACCTGAAAAGCGATGCAATGCTGTAACAAAAATGCGCCATTCTGTAGGCTTTACATTGGAACACCTGCAGTTAAAGCTTGTTTTTTTTATTTTGCAGTTAAAGCAAAAAAATGCAGTGTCCACCAGAAGCTGAAAAAATGCTGCAATAAACCACCAAAAACTGCCCAAAAAAAGCTACAGCATTTTTTTTTGATTTTATTGCTAAAGTAATGCTGTCTACAGAAATGCTATTTTATACTGAAATAAAGCTTAGAAAATGGCGCATTTTTGTTACAGCATTATGTTGCTTCTGAGGTGCTTTGTTTTGCTTCTCAAAGCATTAGAATTGCCGTTTCTCCGGTGTAATATCGTAAACATCAAAGAAGAAACAAACATTACCTACCCGCAAAATACTAATATTCGTCGGTCCGAAAAAATGATTTATGACCGACCGAAACTGAGCGGCTCGTCTGCGCAACACACACCACACTTTTTTTTGTTCCCATCCAATTTTGATTTTCGGTTCCATTCAGAGAAAACCAAAAATCGAACGACAATGTAAGGAGATGAAACAATCATGGAAATTGGTGCGATTCATATTAACAAACTGTTTTCGCATAAAATTTGTTTGCCGTTTGTTTGATGATTTTGTTGGTTTGTTTTTTATTGTGAGAAAGTTGAGTTTTTCGGCAAAAATTTTATGCGAAGTTACAGTGTGTCAGTGCATGTGTGGTCTAACACGTTTGATAACAGAATCTGCATGGAATATCGACATTAAAGCAAGACCGGAAAATTTAAAACAACAGTCTTTTAAAATTGTAATGCTGAAAAAACGACACAATTCTGGATTAAAATAAGAAGAAAATACAAATTCTGTATCAATGACGTCACTAAACCGTTTATTTCCGGCGCGTTTGCATACGGCCACGCAAAAAACATTCTAGTTACCAACATGAAATCGGCAAAAATGTTTTTTCCAACCTTGTATCAAACAATGAGTGAGTTTGTGCAAGCATTTTCAAAAAATTCATTTTGCGTAAACAACAAATGCATAGCAGTAGCAAGAGTTTTGTTGAGTAGCAAAAGAACAATAAAAAATTAACCACAATAAAATTGTTGACAACTGAAAATGTACAACTCTGAGAGATTTCTGCGTGTTTTTCAGCAAATCAAATAATACAGTAGAATAAAAAAACGAAAATAAAAGCATACAATCAGAACACCCGCTCAGTTTCGTTTCGGCTAAGAATCTTCGGACGGTTGACCAACAATATAGAAACAAATCATTTACAAATGTAAACAAAGTTTTTTTCGTAAAATGTGTGTGGAATGTGATTGAAGCGTCAGAAGCATTAATTACTAAATTCAAACCATGGTATGGCATCTTGAGACTATCTGAGATTTCGCTTACATCGATGTGTGAAAGAAAAAACCATTTACATTGAAAAAACCAAGAATAAAGAACGAAGGACAAAGACGAGCAGCACCAAAGCTTATAAACAAAATGTCCATTGAAAGACAAAAACTCGTTGGAAGATCCTGGTTCGAGAAAGTGATGTGAAGACAAAGCGAAATTGAAAAAAATCACTTCAGTGGTGATTTATTTTGGCGTCGCTAATCTTCTGACGGTGAATCCTGCGATCACTGAGGCCAGAACAAGCGCTACGACGCCCAAGAAACCGGCAACGCCGTAAAACGTCAACTTTGTCAGACACAACTGTCCGACCATGTTCAGTCGCGACGCTGCTGATTGTTCTTCGTCTATGATTGCCTCGCTTGAATGCGATGCTGAAAATCAGGTGATGCTGACAGTCAAATGTGAATCAGATTCCCGCACGGGTACTATGAGAAACGGAATGGTTCCTTTCTGTAATGTTGACGTGTGTTTCGCAACGGGTTGGAAAAGGTAAAAAATCTTCCTCGGTAAAAACCGATGAACAAAACAGTTACTATAAAAAACTGCTCGGCTCACATTCAACGACGGGCACGTGCTCCCTGACGACTTGGAACGGCGAATTGTGCGAGTCAAAGTTGATGTCGTTGCCGACCTCGGCCAGCGGATCGATGACCACGAGTGACACGCTAGTTCTCGGATAGCGCGGCACCGAGTACTTGTTGGTTTCGTCTGAAATTAAGTTGGGGGTGAAAGACAATGAAGGGGAATAAACTAATTGAATGGCTGAATCAAAGCGTTTGTCGTTCTGTTCAAAGACGAACTCACATTTGCCATAATAGAATGGATTGTACGATTCGACAGAGTTCTCGTGGCGATAGCTCACGTCGCGCTTCTTGCGACCGTAAGACTCAACTTTCTCGCCATTGATTGGGCAGGTCGTCTGAAATTCATGGACATTATCATCACTACATTGTATTTAAAAAACGTGGTCTCAAAGACTAACCGGGTTGCATTTGCCCTTGCAAATCTCGAGTTTACAACTGATCCGCACACTTCGTGAGCCATCGAAACGGAATGCCATCAATTTCGTGGTCTTTGATTTGCTGTCAATTCGCGTGATCGGCTCTGGCATCAGCGCTGCTGCGACCGCTGGTGTTGGACAACTGCAAAACGCAAAAAGTTTGCTTTGACTGCTAATCAAAGGAATCAGTCCCCGATTTTTGTTAAAAAACAGAAAGAAAAAGTAGAAGAAACTAAAGCCAGTTGGGACAGGACTTCGAAAAAAACGTTTTCGTACCCCTGTTTGATGAGCGTCAATTTCGAATTCGATGGTCCATCGGTCAAGTCTCTGTCGTCGACGTCCATCACGGACGGGTTCGGCACCTGACGTTTCTGACGGTATGGCGGCGGCGCTTCTGGCGGGGCTTGCGGGTACTGCAGTGGCGGCGCAGGTGGTGGCGGCTGCGGGGGTAGTTGCGCGGTCGGCGGGCCGTACGAAGGCGCTGATTGCGGTCCGGGCGGGTTGGGACGTGAGATCGGCGGCGGGTTTATTGGGCGAATCGAGGGTGCTTTCGGTGATTCGTATTCGCGGTTCGGTGGCGGTGGTGGCGGGTTGACCTGCGGCGGTGGGGGCGCGTACGGATTCGGTGGTGGGCGAACGGGCGGCGGTTGTTGAGGGACCGGCTTGATCGCAGGCGGTGACACTGGCGGAGGACGGATGGCCGGGGGTGACACGGGACCACCAGTGTTTGGCGGTTGGCCGTAAGCGTTTGGCGGGACGATGCCGGGCGGTTTGATTTGGCTCGGCGATGCGGGCGATTGTACGACGCCGCCTCGCTCTGCGACGCACTCCTTCACGAAAAAATCGAGCGTCTCATCGAGCGCCATCATCTCCCAGCGCAGTTCAAGCATCTCGCCGAGTTTAGCCTGAATGGCGAATTACCCAGGTTCAGATGACCTCTATTTTTTGCCTTGATCTTTATTTTTAGTGTCCCATTTGTTTTTTGTACCTTAAGAACAGCTGATGGTTCGCCCTCGACGCCGGGCTGGTCGATTGCATTCATGTTCATCATCACTGGGCTGCTCAGCTCGATTTTGCCGCGTGGTTTGATAATCGCTGATTGCGGGCCACTGAAGTATTGGATTCAGTTTGGCAATAACATATTCTTGGTTTTTGAAAACTGTATGGACTGACTCACTTGACTCGTACTTCCGATTTTACAGTTTTGCTCTGTTCGTTCACATCGGTGTAGTCGCAACTGACTGCGTAGATCTTGTCGGTTGACGTCACCAATCCCGGGATTCCGAGGTTGTTCGTTTGCACGACAATCGTGGCGCGAATTGTTCCGTTGCCCTGGAAATTATGCGAAATTCAAGAAACGGGTCAATCAAAAGACTGAACTCAAAGTCTTTCTCAACAACGCACCAAATCCTCAACGCCACAATCTTTGCCTGGCGGGCGAATGCTGGGCGGTTTGATGTACGGCGGCGGAGTTGGCGGTGGCGGCGGCGGAGCTTGCGGGTAGCCGGGCACAGGCGCTGGACGGACGGCGGGCGGTGACACGGGCTGCGGGCGAATGGCTGGCGGGGACACAGGGCGAGAGGGTTGCTGCGCGCCGTAACCGGATTGCCGTCTGTAAACGTCCGACAGCTGTGAGCTTCGACGAAAATATCTTTCTGTTTTGTCTCCAGAACTTTGATCGACTGCAGTCGACTTTCGAATGTTTCTCATTGGTTCTAACCAGACCTGCGCGATGGTGTGGTGTACCGTGGGACATGTTCCAGAAAGGAGAACACGCCCACAAAAAAGTATGCGGGATACGTTGTTGTTTGGCACATCACAACACCACATGGAACTCTGATTCGAAACTCTGACCGATGCTAACCACCGTGACACTCACTTAGCACGCATCGCGTATCCGGTGCCAGGCGGTTTCACCACTTTCTTGTCGTCTTTCACCGGCGGGAAACCGAGGTCAAGCGTTGCCATGTTCTGATCGTCCACCTCGACTTTGCACGTGTCGTACTTCATTTTCGCGAACACTGCACCAGTGAACGGATCGTCAGTGGTCACTTTTACCTGTCGAAGGTTGAAGAAAAAACTCGTTGTTTTTACTTGAATTCTCTGAATGACTTGTATAGCAATCAAAATCATCTCACCTTCATGCCGTCAAAGTTGCAAATCGTCTCAATCAGAATGCCCTCGACTGGTGGGCGTGGCGTCGTCCCTGGTTCACCCTGAATTGGCAAAACTATCAAATCGGACATAACGATAACAGTGCTTGCAGTAGTTGTAATCAATTGAGGTAATGAAGAAATAAAAGCTGGAAAAAATTAACGAACCAAATCGGAACATTTGCTGAGATAGAAGTCATAGTTCGTGTCTGGAACAAGATGAACCGACTGCAGTTCGCAGGCATCGCGGTTCGATGGTTCGCAGATTTCCGCACCGAGCAGATAGCATTCGCCGCGAGACTTGTCGTAGTTAACACCGTGACAACTGAAGTGGTGATACTTTTTAAATGCAATGGTGATTTTAGGACTCGCTCAAAACTTGGTTTCATTGCTTCTAAACAAAAACCTGAACTTTACCAAATCTGCTCACTCTGTGTTCGCCTGAATACACCGCGAGATACAGTCGTCTGGCGACATTGCATCCGGCTCTTTTCGGCCAGGAATCTGATCGTTACGCTGCGATGGGTAATACTCGGCGGCGATTTTGCCAGCACCGCATTGGCTATTATCTGCAATCCATGAGTGTTTTGAGCAAAAACACTGTGAATTATAGATACTTCAGGTTTTTATTAGTAATGCCGAAAACATTCCGAATGACAAAATATAGCCGTCCGCACCGTGAATACATCGCAGCTCCAAATAGTTGCTGCCAGGCTGCTCCGACAGTTCGGCGGTGCGCCCATTCAGATAGTTCAAGCAGCAGCTGCCACCATCGCTGTTGACCGATCGACACTTTTGCGGGGCTTTCTCGTAGCATCTGAAAAATGTACGAGGTTCAAATGTTCGCTCCCAAATCAGTGAACTTCAATGAATATCCAGACGATCCTGTTAGTATTCGGCACTTCTTCAAACGTCAATAAAATCTAGAAACGCACTCATCGAAGCAGAACTCCTCGCTGCCGGATATCACATCAATGCAGTACGCTTCATCGGCGTTCAGCTCCTCCGGTGGCCCGCCAGACGTCGCAAGCGCCTGGTCCATGACACGCACGGCCAACGCTGTGCCAGCGCGACATTCTTCTCGCTCGAGGCCGCATGTGATGTCGAAATAGTCAACCTATGAGGCTTTTGATGAGAAGTCTGACGTTCCAGTTACGTTTGAGAGGTTTCGCTTTTAGCGCGGGATTTTGGTGTGTTGTGTTGTCAAAAAAGATGCAGGCATCATAGTAAAAAAACGGGCGTCGGTGGTTAAGCGGTACATGGCGTTGGTACGGCTTGCATACTAGTGACGCTGGTTCGAATCCCACTCGAGGTTACTAACTTTTTTCTGATATACCAAAATCTACACATTTCCATTAGAAGCTTTTAGTCTAGTTTCTCTGAATAAGATTCCATTTGAAAAAGATGAAATTCTCACGTCGAAGTCTTCGCCTTCGTCGATGAACAACGCCGGTTGATTCTGCTTCTGCTCGTTGTTCAGTATGCACTCTTGCTCTCTGTAGTAGTACATCACCGAGCGACACTGAAAGTCGGCACCCACTTGATCTTGCGGGGGACTGAAGAGAAGAAGATAGAATAATAATAAGATACAGTGACGATTTGTGATGAAAAGAAGCAATTACAGTCAATTAAGTTTAAAGAAGGAGTTTTAAAAAACACAAACTTGACGCAAGCGTCGAGGCACATCGTTACGGACGGTACGGACTCGAGGACAAACGCCGCAAAACCGACCAGAATCTTCTGTTGGTAACGCTCGAACGCCGGGATGTTGCGGCAGTTGTTTTGTGCTGAAATTGTGTGGTGGAGTATATGAACAGGTGTAAATAACTAGGAAAGGATGGTTGCTTAAAAATACAGTAGGATGGGATGCATATGTTTGCTTATAAAAGCGCTTAAAAACAACGTGTTGTGAAATGAAGAACAGACTTCAACGTCCAAATGGGTGGTTGGCCTTTTTTGGACAAAGCTGATACACTTTTCTTTCTTGCCTGCCTGTCAACATTTTGTGCTTTGTAATCTGACCAACCAAGGAAGCACTTCTTCTCGTAGTAGTTCACTCCGTTTGCTTGTTCGAGTTCTTTACGTCCGAGCGGCCGTGAGCGTTCATCAACAATCACACAGCGTTCCAGTCCCTCGTCGTACATGAACGCTTTGCAGTTGTAGTCAGCGCCCTAGAACCAAAAAGGAAACATTTTTTCTCACAACACTTCTGTCCGTTAGTTGTCGCACCCCGATCAATATACAAAATTGCTGTTTGCGGTTTAGCCAGGTAGACTCATACCACGCCCACGGTGCCCCTGGCTTGTGCGAGGGTCACCAGTTCCAAAGCTAAATAGCTCGTCATTGTCATGACACAATTTGTTTCAGCTTTTGATCTCAAGCAGAACTACTGTACATGAGGAAACGCAGTAAAATCGGAGTTGCTGCATTGCAATAATTCTCTTGGTTAACAATTGAAGTTGTATCGTGTCAAAAAAGAATACGATTACAATAAATAGCATCCTCGGTGGAGTCACCAGCATGTTGCATCTATAACTGCATAAAGTTATGGTTCCAGTTCGAAAGCGAGCGTACCGTGGGGCTGACTCTGTAGTCGCACATGTCACGACAGGCATCCAACGAAAGGCCATTGTACTCGATTTCGTTGCCGGTGACCGTGAGCTGCTGGTTAGTGACCATGATGTACTGCGCGAGATACGGTGCGAAACACGCGGCTGCAAACAGGCACTTTTTGCATTCATTTGTTTCCGGGGCCCAATGTAGCATAGTTGGCACTTTGTCACAGAGTGACGAAAAATTTGAGCGAACACATTTTACAGAACAGAATTTACAGTTCCCAAGTGATACACAAAAAATCCGGTCGTTTTTGTATAAGCCGACATACGGCCGTTATGTAACACTGTCAAAATTTCATCCTACATCCGGCACAGTTGTTGCCAAAGTAGACAACAGGGTCGGAGGTCTCCTGGATGAAGAGGTCCTGCCTGTCGAAGCGGTCTTCAGTGTTCAGAATGCACTCGTTGTCTTTCGGGTAGTACATCGCTGATTCGCACTCAAACCCGCGTTTGTTGATCGATTCCAGACATTCCTAAAAATTGCAAATTAAGTGAGCATTGATTTGCTGGATAACATGGCGTTCGTTTTGTTTTCATATCAGTTTTTCAGTTTAGCAAACTTTTTTTGCAACTGGAATTGTGTCTATGCCCGGCTGGTGATGTTCTCATGTGGTGCCCGGCATGAGAGTCACATACACACATTCCCTCTCACACTGATTCTCCCTCTCGCACCAAAGAATTTCAGCGGTTGAAAAAAGTAAAAGTATGTACAGACAGAACATAATGTACATGAAAGTATGTATTTAAGTACATATAAGTGCATTTGCACACAGCAGAGACAAAAAATGCGCATTAGATATTGATCCACAAGTCTTGCCTCTAGTCGATACAATACACGTATTGGAAGTTTGTCGACTGCAGCAGGTACACAAACGCATTAGAGCGCAGTTAGCGTGCTTGAAAACAAAGTCAGCAGGTCAAGGTTACTGTCGAAGGAGCTCGAAAAGACATTCAAAGACACGATTTTGCACACACAGACACATGATGAGCAGAAAACGCATGATACGATGTACGTATATGGTTAAACAACAAAGTATACAACAGCATCTGTACATACCAATATACTGTAAATGTGTGTGGCTTTGCATAATTCATGAAATTGACCAGGAAATTACGAAAAAAGGCAAAAAATCGATGTCCATAAGACTGCCAACTAACCGACAAGCACTCCTCGTAATTGGTTACTTCAACGACATCGCGGGCGAAACCAACAAGTATCATTTGTGGTGAACCCTCGAACACAAACGGAGATTGGCAAACGTTGTCCGCTGAAGACAAAAAATACTGCCAGCTGTCAAATGATCAGTTATCAAGAAAAGTGTTGTCCAGTTTTAATCTGTCGTTTTCTTGTTTCTTAAAAATTTGAAAAGATTTTTGAAATACAGTCGTTCTCGCGGCTTGGGTCGCAGGCGTCGGTTTCTTGTCTTTGCGTTCGGTGGTTCAAACCCCGCCCTGGGGTCAGTACCGAAGATGACAGACATTTTCTGGTAGGTGGGGTGCCAAAATGTTTTTGGGGTGGGGATAAATGGGACCCCCATCGCCTGCTAGTGGCTGCACCGGATGCTCTATTGCTATTCGGTTCCAGTGGTAACCCTACCTACCCACACCCCTGCAATTTTTATTGCAATTTTTAATAAAAACATTTAGCGCATGTTATGCAATTGGGTGGAAAGTGAAAGATCATGGTTTTTGAAGAAAATTGGTGATTTTTAAACAAAAATTCGTGACTGAACAAAAATGAGTGATTATGAGAGCATTTTGGCAGGGGATACCCATGGGGGATGTCGTGTCGTGAAGGGGATAAAAGTACCTACGGGGGTCTCGGGTTTTGAGGAGTGGGTGTCACGGGACCCCACACCCGCACGAGCCGCAGCTTCGTGGTACACCCGGATGTAGGTACACCCCCACTTCAGGCTGCAGGATAAACTCGATAGGCGCCCAATGTACTTGATGGAGTTCTCTGTACACACTTTCTGGGTTAGCAGTGGCTAGAAACATCGCTAAGTAATATGTTTAAAATACATTTGACGCATTGCTTCAAGTAGAACACGGCGCCCGGATCCTCGTTAAACGGTTGCTCGTAGCCAGCGTACAGAACGCATAATTTCGAATCGCCGTCGTATGAGAAACCGGCACAATCCTGAACGGTTAAAACATTGACGAGTACATTGTATTGTTTGTGTTGTAGAAAAACGGTCGAATTGTGGTTTTTGGTAACTCTTTTGATTCGTGTGATTGTTTTTGAGTGGACACTTGATTACAAAATTTTCAAAACCCAAGGTAATGGAATGAACGGTCGTTGTGTTGTGATAGTGAAATCCAATTTCACAAAATTTTAACAGCCTTCTGAATAAAGGCTCAAAATCCATTTCTCCATTGTCACCGTACATCTTGCGTCTTGCACGGCTCCGCACAAGCGTCTAATGTCTCAGCGGTACTGGAGAACAGTTCGGTGTCTGCGGTTGGATGCCTGTCGTCGAAACGAACCATAACCACCTCCTCTCCAGCACCACATGATGTTCTTGTATCTGAAAGAAACCTTTAATCAAAATACTGCAATTGAATCCTGTGGAATTGAAACTATTTTAGTCTTACCGATGCTTTACACAAGAAAGGGCAGTCATACATCCAATAGGTAACATTGATTATCTTCGACATAAAATAGTTCAGTAAATCTGGATTGCTTCAAAGAAAAAATTCGAAACGGCCAAAACAGATACAAATGTAGATTCAGTTGATCGTCAAACTGTGTCACAACATCATTTGACAAAGGAAGCTAACCTAAATCATATCGTGCAATCTGTGCCGTGACACCAACGGCTAACAGCAGTATCCTGTAGATCATGTCCGCGGTGCTCTAAGACTCGAAACCCCACCACGGAGGTTTCTGACTTTTTAAATAAAGCTTGAAAATGCGGCACGTGCCCCGTTTGCTCTTGCCACACGGCCGACCCTTTCGTCTCTGATCTTTATTTCTTTGACGCGCTGTTCTGTTCACAAAAAAATATTGTCAAGGCGAAAAACAGTAAAATGAAAATATACGGATAAATTATTTACGAATCTTAAATTATAAAATTGAATAGGTTATTTGTTAAAACTGAAAACGATTGAACTCTGAAAAAATCTTTCAAAAGTAATTTAAGCAAGCAAACAGTGATGTCCTGCTGACACCGTTGTACACTCCTGTGTCAGGAACACAATATGTTTTTTATTGCTCAATAAAATGGAATTAAAAGAAGAATTATTGAAGTGAAATATGGTGAAGAACTGAGAAACAGAAGAAAATAATGAAGAACTTGAAAACAGAAGAGAATTAAAAAGTAAGTGAATCAACCGTTACGCAAAAGTGGGCACATACGTGCACATGTTCGCATTGAGATTGTCTGCAGATGATAAAAACAAACGCCTCACCATACTCTTCACTTGTGTATGGTTATCACACATATAATTCCACAAACAGCATAGCGGTAAACGTGAAACTATGCACAAACATACATTTACATGGCACGAAATATCTTCGCATATTAGTAGCTGCGTTTATTGATATAATTGCAACACTAACATCGCATGTGCAACGCGTTGCCTTCCCAACTCTCGATTTCAATAGTGGATCTAAGGGATTCTGAAATTACTGTATATCTGTTTTCTATACGCTATAACTCGTAATAAGTCATTGACCATGCAACATACATGTACACATGCAACCATGTGCTGAAGCAATACTTAGTGTATGTGCAAACTAAATAAACTTTGCATTCTCGTGGATTTTCTTTTATAAATGAGACTTGTAATCATTCGGTAGAACTGCTACTTATACTTGGGAATCACGCTGAAAATTACGTGATCAACGATACATTTCAAACACTAATTTTTTTTTCAACTCGATCTCTGAACTTGAGCACCATAAAGTGATTATTGACCACCAAAACGTAACTTCTTGTGGTGCTCGTCCACGTTAAAAATCCTTCACGAAAACGGGATATAAGGAACTTTCCTGCGTGTGGGATTTGTGTCAACTGCGCGTCATTTGACCTTGAGCGTGATAAGGTCAATCTGTTTTTCTTTTGCTTCGTGTTCTTCTTTCACTCCGTTTGCTGCTCCCGTTATGCATCATGTAAACGTGTTATATTCGTTATCATGAGCAACTTGGGCGAGTTGTTGTTGTTGATACTTTTGTGGAAGACGCGCAACTGATTTTAAAGAGAGTTTTTCGCGACACTTTCTCTTTATGCTGCTACACCACCACATGTGTGCAACATCTAGGTCAAGTTCAGTTTCCATCAGAGGCATGTCTGTCTCTGTTCTGTTAAATCCGCATGCAGGTACAATGTCGGTGTACTTGCTAACTGATTTCAAATTGACAACAACATTTTTCGTGTGATTTGGTGCTTTTGTCGTTTTGTTGGGATTTTGGCCGTTGGTATACTAGAGCTGCGTACACAGATGCGGAGACTGTTTTTAGAAATGATGAAATAATTGAAATTAGCCCGGTTGCATAAATTATACATTTCAATTTCATGTGATGTTTGCCGTACCGTGTGTTCCCATCTGATCACATGGCAACAACACAACTATTGTTTTTCAACGGTTTTTTACTGTAATGCTAAACGGGCTGTGATTTCCTACATGCGGGGATTTTGCCGAATGGTTGGATACCGAATAGTTATTTTTGTCCGTTTCAAACGTAGAAAGAGAGCGTCAGAAAGCGTTTATTGGGTCATGTATAAAATGTAAAATTGCACAAATCAAAACAGTTACAGTGAGTTTTGGGCGTGTCTTTGTTTCTGTACTGGTGTTGTATTTACCGACTTGTGTCAATAATAAAATCAGGGTGTGTCCTGTGTTTTAATAATTTGAATTTGAAAATAGACTATTTAATGGAATAGTAGTTGGTCACACTTGCAGTACCAAAGTACTAATACATGCATTGATGTTTAGTTTGCCATTGTTGTTGGGTAAAAAACACGTAATCAACCGTCTGAAGAATTTTGAAACCATGATTGTTGATAAACAAACCAGAAAGATGCTTCGAGTTCTGTTGGACGGAATCCATAATTATTGATTTTTTCTATTAGTTCACATACATTTATCACAGTTCAGAGGTTCCTTTGTAATGATTAAGTTCGAGAATTTTTTAACCGAAAACTGTGTTTTTTTTCACCCCTGTTTCATGGTAATGTACCCTACCCTTGACGATAAGGTTTTTTAAATCCAAAATGAATGCAGTAGTTGAATGATGTACAGGGTGGTCAAGAATTATGAACACATTTTCGATGGCTAGAAATCGTACGTATCAAACGTTGACCAGTGACGCTGAAGCTTGGTACAGATACTCTAAAATGTTGGAAACTTTGTTTACCAACGTGAAATATTTTATGTATTAGATTAAGGCCTTTGGCTGGCACTAAAGAGGCAATCGTCAAAAACAAAGTTTTTCACCGCTTTTTAAAAAAATCAGCAAAGTGTCCATAATTCTGGACCACCCTGTATAGTAATTGAAAACAAAATTTAACTTACAGTGTAAGTAACTGCACAAACTTAAGAAACAAATGTGAAAAAACAAGAGCAAGCATTAAGCAAGGAGCAAATGTCGCACAAGGACCAGTCCAATGACGACTACGTCATTTTTGACGTCGGCGGACACGTGTACAAGACGCGAGGACAGACGCTGCGTTCGGCGCCAAGCTCGTACTTTAAGCGCAGTGATTGGTCCAGTCTGGAGGTTAGGGCTACATGGAAAATGCAAAAGAAATCAGGACACAAGTTTCTTTTCAAATGAAGAAAGAAAAGCCGTATTTTAGAGCAGAGTCGTGTACTTCAAGGTTGTTTAGGGTCCAGATGGTGTTGTGTTCATTGACCGCAACGGCGAATACTTTGCCTACATCCTCGACTTCCTCCGAGATGGTCCCCGTGTCATTCTGCCCGCCGACGACGCAAAATTGAAGAGAATTCGAAACGAGGCGCACTATTTCGGGCTGAGCAGCTTCGTGAAGCAAATCGACAAAATGCTGATAGCGCCAGGCGGGGCGCGCGGGCCAACAGCGAACTATGAAACCGCACCATCGATTGTGACCTCATCGGCGGGTCAGTGGGTTTTAGAGGTTTATAGTGGGATAGAGAGGCTGTCGGACGGTCCTCATGAGTCGGGATTGATTGATTCCGGTGCAAAATGGTTTTTTTAAAATGTGGACCGTCTCGGTTGCATATTCACACACCCCCCCCCCTCCGTAATTTCAGACCCGGCATCAGCAGGCGCAGTGCCCGACGGTCAAGTTTACGTTGCGTATCAGATGGCGCTCGGATGGGAGAAGCAGCATGTTGGCCGATCAAGGATGATTACGGAACGCGTCGCGATTTCTGTATTGAGACAGGTGAATAGTGAAATTTACTAAAAAAACAACAACAAATAATAATAAAGTTGGTAGATATTCTGAAAGTCTTTTGTAATTTTGTATCCCTCAATAGTTTAAAAAATCCGATGGTACATGCCGAATTCCGGTACCTTGGGGCATAGGACTGATTGGACGCTAGCTGAGCATCCTGAGGACCCAATGGCTCTCTGGCCACGCGAGAGGGCGAGTTGTTTTCAAAATTTGGTTGGGGCAAAAAAAGAAAATTGCGAACCGACAAAACTTATATGCGAACTGAATTTTCATGCGCCGCTGAACTCTCGTTTCTACCGTGGCATTCTGAGTTCGTTGGCGGACGCCGGATCACACGAACAAGAGGAGCAGGCGATTTTCATCAAGAGTCACTCAAAGGACGGGCCGTGCGTGGCGGACGTGATCGAGTTCTTGCGTTGTGGTCACGTGGATGTCGTCGATCCGTTTGAGCCGAACCTGGACACACGACTGGGAGCGATGTTGGAAGAGTCAAAGTAAAGTATTTGAAATTAGTGCCTCGAAGAACCAAGTTCCGATAAAATAGTTACACTCATGACTAGTCATGCGACCCCGGAATCAAGTAACTCAATATCTGCTCCTTGAATTTCACGTCTCATTGTAATAACTTTCTTGCGCAGATACCAAGGAATTCCGTCGATGACAAAGCACGTTCGCGAGTTGATCCGCTGGATGCATCACATGGAACTGCTCGAGACAGCTGGAGGTGTCAATGGAGTGGCAAAATAAGATAAGAAACAAGTGAAATATGGAAAGTAAGTGAAAGTATGAAGTGAAACTAAAAGAATCACCTGAGAATCATTTAGTAAATTTGTCTGGCTCTTTTTCTGATAAATATGCCATGGGTTTTTGCACTCTTATTCTTCACAATATGCACATATACGTCATCAGTAGCATACCGGTAGGAATGAAATCATCAAAAACTGTGACACTCATCTACGAATTTTGAACAAGACCTGTAAATGTGAACAATATTGAACAATATAATTGCCACACAGAAGTGGTTTCTCACTCATATATGTCCAACGGCTCAATGTCTGCAAACATTTCGTCCACGGTCTGCGAGCGTCCGGAGCTGTACATGCGTTGTTGGAATTTACTTCGTCTCGACATTGCGTACGTGCTTGGTACCGCGAGACTCGGCAACGCGATGGAACTGGCCATCTTTCTGGCGATCATTTTACCGCTTGCATTGTTGTTGTTATTATTGTTGTTCGTCGATGTTTGATTGTGATGGCTCGTTGCGGGCGTCAGTTGACGTCGCTCAAGCAGCGTCGACGACGGGGTGCTCACGGACGCACGGATGCTACGCTTGACGCCGCAATCTGCAAACATGTCTGTTCTCGTGGAGTTTTTATAAAACTGCAATAAAAAACACGTTCAAAAGCATTCAGGTTACAGTGTACTTAGAATATTTTTTTCACATTTTCAAGATACATAGGCATATGAGTTCTCCATAACTTCTCTTGAAAGTCAGGTGAGCCATGCCATTTCAAATAACGTGAACAATGGAGCTGTGGAGCGAGATTCACAGACCTTGGGTGTCAAGACGTAATCTCGTCGGTGGCTCAGCATGCGGCAGTTGTCCATTCGACTTTGGTAGTTGTTGTTGTGCTTGATACCTTGAAGTGGACCGCTGTCCGGTTGACGATTGTTTCGTGACGTACGAATGGCGATAACAACGTTGTTGTTGGTGTTGTTGGCCACTGGTCTTGTGAGCCACATCGTCATCATCGTCGTCATCGTGATTCTCATTGTCACTGTCGTCATCGCCAACGCTGCTGTCAATCTCCAAAGCCGTTGAGCCGTCCGCCCGGCTTGTGGCATAATATGCGCCAGCTGACGTGACGGCGGCGTTGGTTGACTCACTGCCGGCGCTGCCAAGTGACGCCAAATACGATCGTGTACGTCTCGACGACGACTGATGAGGTTGTGCAGTTTGGTAGCGTTGTTGCGTTGTGTGCTCAGTGCTTTTGTTCGGGGTTGTAGCAGTTTGATCAATCGCATATCCATCAACAAAAACACAGTCATTCATAGCAGTTGCTGTGCTCGGGTCTAGCGTGATTAGCGCACGATTATTGTTGTTGTTGTCATTGACCGTGTTCGTCTGCAACGACGTCTTCTTCAGCTCTTTCACGTCTGCTTTTAATCGGGCATAGTTTGTGCTGCAAAGACATTCGCTTTGAATTTAAATTAAGTATAAATTTGTTAACAGAGCGGCAAAGCGACTCAAAAAGAATATTTGGCTCCTGATATAAGGTCATCAAACGAGCCGCGCCTCGTCTTGGACTTTTATGTTGCACTTCTATCTTTAATTGTCTGACTTGTGCGTCTTTTTTCGTGACTTTTGTTACGTATCGTCCGGTGACTCTTTGTGTTGTCTTGATTTGTGACTGTTTGTCTCGTCTCATCTTGTACCTCTCTCTAGTCTCGTCTTGTGACCTCACGTCTCTGCCTCGTGTTTTCGTGTGACTCTTGATTCACCTTGTCTTGTTGTGGCTGTTTGTCTTGTTTTGTTTTCTCTCGTTTCGTCTTCTGACTGTTTGTCTCGTTTCTTCTTGTGACTTATTGCCTTGTATCGTCTAGTATCGTTTGTCTCGCATGCAACTTGTCTTGTGATTCTATGCCTCATATTTTGCATTATGCTCTTGTCTTGTCTTGTCTTGTCACTTTTTTCAGATTTTTGGCTTTATGTTTCGTTTTAACTCGTGCCTTTTTGAGTCGTTTTTTTGTGATTCTTTGTCCTGTCTCATCTTGTGAATCTTTATCTCACTTTGTTTCCTAACTCCTTGTTTTGTATCGTATACGTTAGTTTTGTGACGCGACTATTCAAACTGTCAACTGAAGAGGTTTTGGTTCAAAAGTCGTAAACGGTGTTTGTTCAAATTCTTTTTCACCGGAAAAAACGTATTACCAGAATACAGTGATGCCAACGACGCACAGCAGCACAGCAGCGAACACGAAGGCCGCCAACGCGACGACCAATATCCAGAGCGTACGGTGCATCTCGCCGAGCAGATCATGCATGGCGGACATGCGCGTGAACGAATCAAGCATCGCACCGAGAAAGTCTTCTGCAGACATCGTCGGATACTCTTTGAAATACTCGCGAAAGTAGATTGCCATATCGTTTTCGGCTATTTTTCTTTCACCGCAATAATAGGTAATCACCGGAGCAATTTTTTACAGTCATTATCTTTTTTTGTTTGTCGCTACATATCGGTACTCTACGCTGCGTCGTGAACAGTCCATGTAAACTTAAAAATAATGTGCAAACAAGCGCTCGAGATGCGGAGTCTTTGGAGCGGAAGTTTTAGAATGTCAGACAATGTTTTTGTTGCTGCAAGACGGATCGTTTCAGAGATCTTCGAATAATAGGCTGAGTTCATTCATCTTCCATTACAGCTGTGCCAAGAAAGCCTTGACACACGGGAAATGCTATGGAAGAAAAGAAGCATAAAACAGAATCAAAAGAGAGACGCTGCACTGATATGCCGGCTGTACAGGCAGTACACTCAATTCATATGTCACGATACAGTGTGTCATAAACAGAGTAGTACATGGGGAAATCCATTATGTTAAATTGAGATAGATATCTTTGAGATGATACATGTGCCAGTGAGAGCCTTTCCTGTTCCCATATGTGGAAGAGAACTGTAACAGCTACAAACATAAACCACGTATAGTGCGAACATTATGGTAGAAAAAGTATATAATCAAGAAAGTTATGCCACAGCGGATAAAAAGTAGTCTCTACTCTCTGAAGCACACAGTCGCGCATCGTTTGTAAATATACATGTAATCAGTACATGCAAAAAAAACTTTAGCAACTGCCATCCCCGTAATGGAAAGCATCATTGTCTTCGAAGTAAACGCAGTCCGAATCGTGGCGCATGTTCAACGTGATCGGGTGACTCAATTCGCTGGTCGTTTTGCCACTGCCACTCTCCTCAGACGGGTCGTCGTTCTCAAGTGCAGCAACAGTCCACGTTTTACTCGTTTCCCTTGGTTACAGATAATAAAATACAATTCTAGAACTTCTGTCCCTATCACTGCCCGTTTGAACGAAACTTTTTGCTTTTATCTATAGCATACAATTCATGATAGCATTTCAATCAAAGTGTACCGTTGTTCATTCGTGTTCCACGGTTGCTGCGGCGTAGCGCACTGCGTCTGTTGGTGCTTCTGTTCGGGGCGTTGCAGTTGCGACGACGATTGGGGTGCAGAACTTGGAAGCTATAACAAATGGAAAAATACGTATGAATAAAAACTTTAATTGAAAACAAAAAAAATTCAAACTGCAAAATTTACATTGTACACCGGTGGGATCAAATCATCGAGCTCAGCGGACGCATATTCTGCGGATGCAGCAACGTAGGCCAGCGGTGCAGCCGGTTTCGGCAAATTATTATTTAGGTTATCGGCAATATGCGAATTCGTGTTGTCTGCAGGGTAACTGATGCAACCACATGAGTGTTTGTGTTGACTGACGTTTTCAGTTGCATTCTTATCACCATCCTCGGCGATGTTCTGCAAGTGATTGCAGCTGAATGTGTGCGCTTTACTGCGGTCTTGCTAGAATGTTGGAAAGGAAAAATTAGAATTTTATAAAATAAACAGCGTCAAATATTACACGTACAAAAAAATCATGCGGAATAAATGTCTGAAAACATGCAGTGGACTTTTCGGATCGGACAAAGAAGAAAAATATATTTAAAAAATTTTCAAATTCTCCGGCCAACCTTGAACTTCTTGCGTCGCATTGTAAACGACGGTACACTGTCGACATGCGTCAGACGAGCGGTTGACTGTTGTTGTTGTTGATTGCTGTTGTGCGTCGTCGTCGTGGCCGAGAAGAAGATCATGCCGGTGTTACTTGGTGCTGAGATCATGTTGCTACCGGTGGTCATTTGAACGCTGCTGTTGTTGGTGCCAGCGTGATCCACCATCGGACCGTCCTGGTGATACGATTGTTTCCTTAATGGTCGCGGCGACATGCGAGGCATTGATCTGGGTAAATTTGCAAAGCTCAAATTTGGCTCAAGATTCAGCGGCCTTGTATTTTTTTACAGTGTTTGAAACGAAAGTGGGCAGAACCTTTACGTAAATGTTGCTTCAAAAATGGCAAAAAAAACTTATCGTTTAGGTTAATTCTATCAGCCGCAGTCAACGGTCTTGACAGTTTTGTCAATTAGTGGCAAACTCAAATTAAGAGTTTGATGAACAAATTGTTTATCAAGAGTTGACTATACTCCCAGCACCTGTACTGATGCTGCGAGGGGAGTTCGCTTTGTTGCACCAGCAGTGGATGCGTCAACCGTGTGCACGAGCCAATGTAGGCAGTGTTGCCAGTGTTGCCGGTCTTGTTCTCGCACACACTGAGACTGTCGACGGTCTTCGTCAAACGCTGCACGTCGCGTCTGATGTGATACATGCCAATGCTGAAAGAGATCATTTGCAAAAACACGTGTAGAGTGATAACACTTTGAGGAACTACATTGCAAGCAGGACACAACAGTGGCACAGTGAATATCATCGCCCGTTTTTTCCCGAATGTTTTTACTCACTTTTTTCAGCACGAAGAGCCCAGCCAAAAGCCAAACCTCTTCGGTTTTTTCTTGTAAACCACCAGTGCTTTACTTTTTTATAGATGGCAACAAAAATAAAAAGGCAGACAGTCGCGAAATACAGTATGTGGAATCACAAATCACAACAGTTACAGTATTTTATGATCACATACGATAAGTTAATCCGAGCGTCATATTTTACGAAAAATAAAATCCAACGTCGCTAGAGTGTCTACGTGTCTGTAACCGATACGTTTCATTCGTTTTACCAGTTTCGCGGTTTCTTGTTTATTGCTGCAAAAAGCGATTGCGAAGAGCAAATCAAAACCCAGCGACAGTGACAGATACAGTACAGATGTGTAGGTAGTACAGAGAAAAAGTGGAAGCAGAAAACACAACCAAAGTTGTCGTACAAACTTTCTGCACGGGTTGCATTCTATTTGTAGAAAGTGCACACGCAGTCTCGGCCAGTCGAACGTTTGCAGCACGGCGGGTTCGTTACCCTCCAGATCCAGTGTTATCAAATCAAACTCGTACAAGCGAAGAGCGTCAAAGATGGCGTTAATTGGAATGCAGGTCACGTGGTACACACTTTCGCGGCCTTCCGTCACATACGGTAACGTTGAGATTGCATTGCCAACTCGTTTTCCGTACATCCAGCTTCAACATATTATTTCATACAATATTTCAACAACATGGATTTGGTGCACGTTCAAGAACATTCAGAAAAGGTTGTTTTTCATTCCAATCTTGTTCACCGAAAAAGCAACGAGGAACTGATGTGTGGGGTGCAGATAGGACAGAACCGGCTGTGGGACCCCCTCTCGGCACCGACGGCTAAGCTTGGCCCAGCTTGTTGACTCGGAACGGCTTGCGGGTCGGCCACCATGGTACCCGGATGGGTCTGTCTAAGGTTTCGTATCTGGCGTTGCCATGCCTAGTCCCCAAGTGTTTTTCGGTGCCCCGGGAGAACCGTTTCGTTGGTGCAGTGACGTTGCTGAGACAGGCGTTCAACAGATAAGCATGTCGCCGTTTAGTGCGCAGCTCTTTGAAGCTGATCGGACCACCCTCGACCAAAACGCCGGTCCAGCCGTAGTGCAGTTCCAGTGCTAGTGAGTTGGAGAACGTCTCGCCGTCGAATGCGCCTGCCTGTGATTTCAACGGGTTTCTCAATCAACATTTGAGTATCAAGGAGTGAACAACAATCTGTCGACACCTCAAGAAAGCGGCCGTTTCTCTTGTAGTTCAGATGACGACTGAGGAGAGCGGTCGTTTGGTTGTACTGCGAGTAGTCGCGCAGATGCGGTGCGGTCAGATTTGGCGGCAGCCGGGGCGATGGCGGTGGCATAATGTGTGCTCTGACCCAATCGATCGATTGCTGTCGTCGAAGTGCTTTCATGTAGTGCTCAGCTGTGTATGCTTTCGTGAGACGATGCACTTTGGAAGAAGACTGCAAACAAGATGCTGGAACTTGAAAAAGAATGGAAAGAAAACGAAAAATCTGTGGATCACCTGTTTCAGAAACTGCATGGATGTCAACAAGTTAGTGATGTTTTCTGATTTTTGAGCAAAAACATCTAAGTTGACGCCAGTAAAATCAAGAAATGGGTGCCACACGACCACATAACGTTGGTAAACCACAAGAAATCCAAGTACGAAAAGCACGCAGGAAACAGAAACGATTAAATTCAGTCGAGTGGGCAGCTGGACTGTTTGTCGCATGTTCAATGCATGAAGCTAAAAAGGAGTAAATTTGGGGGTAAAAATGACTAAGTGGCGTCGACCGATATACAGTATGAAACACAGTGCGACTGTGGAAACAATACATGAACCTAAATAGAATCAAACACATAATACAATGTTATTATTGTGAACAAAACAGGTTAGTGAATAATGCAAACGCACACTTTAAAACCACATGGAACAATAACCGATACAAGCATCTGCGTAGCAAAAAACAGAATGAAACGAACCAGCTTAAAACAAGCTAAAATCAAGACCACTGCGAGACTAAATAACGCTACATTGAGACGACCCCACCCTTTAGTAGTTTCTTTCAGGGTTGAATTTACAATCGTCACATGACTACCGAAACTATCGTAATAGGCATTGGTGTTAATGAACTCAGGTTAGTTTGGTAGCAGAATTTAGGAATGTTAAAATGAATTATTCAAGAAACAAATCACAACTTCAAATGATATGCCAAACCTGATGAGCGCAGTAGCTGCAACCGAGAGCGCAGCGGCTACGACACTGACACAAATCGCAACGGTGTACATCCGATGTGCCTGATCGGTCTTATCGTCCAACGAATTCACGAGCTCAAAGAAACGCAACCAGAACTCGGCCACGTTCATCGGCGGATGTTCGCGTGCGAATTTCGCAAGTGTTGTATTCTTCATGATTTCTCGGTTTCTGAGAAGTGAGATTGAAATGGAGAATAAGAACAGTGTAAAGTAGAGAGTACGATTGGTATATCTTAAAGAGTATCAAGCTTCTTTTTATGCATAAATTAAAAACCTAATTAACGAATTTTAAAAATTAAAGTTGTTCACGTTGGTCAACGTCCATTGACATATTCTTGCGATTTGGTACAACCCAAAAGAACCGCCAGGAACTTCAACCCAAGATCTTGATTTAATTATCTATACATGTGTTGAGCTGGGTGTGTGGCTGAGATATTTTCAAGATGCAGTTTGAAAGCAATCATGGTATATTCTGCTTTTATCTGACAGTTGCCATAACGTGACCGGTGATGAAGTATCAATATAAACGGAAGGAAACAAAAAATGCGTAGCTGATGGACATGAGTTGGTGAGTTATTAAAATTTAGTGACGGTTTCTGGCTTGGCTTTCCTTTATTGAACTGGCTTTGCCTTGAAGAAAATGCTCTTCAGCAAAAGATATTGGATGTGTCGGTTTTGCAATAATATAAAGAACACACGTTCAGTAGAAATGATTTCGTGATATGCTTGCTCAAGTTTAAACAATATATGGCGTTATTTTCATGAACATGTAGAGGTGACTTACATGTATGTACTGCACATGTATACACATACATACATACATGTATGTAGTTCTCCGTTGTGTCACTCAATTACTTACGTTGATTAGAAATGCCCATACTCACATACTCCTTGCGTTGCTAACCCTTTGTTTTATGCCAATTACACCAAATAAAAATGCGGGAGACGCATATAAAAGGAGGAATATGGCTTTGTGTAAGCAGTGAGAGACTTGGCTCGACAACTCTTTTCAAGTCTCTGATGTGGTACACACGGATACAAGTACATAAGAGTAATATTTTTGCGCCGCGTTTGTTTTGCTGAAAAGCGTAAAAAAGTTTTAAAATAATTTTTTGACTGTCCTTTACAGTTTAGTCCGAAATCACATCATGAGCGAAATTCTGTGCAAATTCTGTGCAGAACTTCTGTAAATCAAGAATCTGTTAATTCTGTGCAAAAATAGAAAAATCAGAGACTGCAAGACATTGCTTCATATGGTTTTATCGTTGCTAACGTACGGTATGGCCGGTTAAACATGGCAGCTTTTTTCAGGGTGCAAGGAGCTCGCGAATTTTGAATGAAAGAAAAAAGACGTTCAGAAACCCATTGTGTGCTAAATTTGACGCGTTTTTTTAACTAATGGATTATCCGCGCTCTTCTTTTCATTTTTTATCCCTTCTACACATGATTAAGAATTACGTTGGCTTTTTTTGAAAAAGACAACTCCTAGTCTGCGGCTGATCTCGCCTTGATGGACTGTTTCATTTATTCGGCCATACCGTACGTATCACTGTGTGACACCAGCACCAGCGACAAAAAGGTGTTGTCTTCCGTTGATTTTCACCCTTTTTGCCAAACTCTAGTGGCAGGATAAACTGTCCCGTGAGTCGTTGCCTTTGCCATAAACAGGGACCTTGCGTTCCCCAATGCCTCTGCGATAACTTTGTCCTGGGCAAACCAGTATCAGCGATCTGGGAAGTCTGATCGTTATTTTAGTGGTTTTAGTGGTCGTTAAATGCCCGAAATACCGCAAATGTTAAAGTTTTAATTGTCTACAAAGTACATGTGCAACTGAAATAATGAATAAACGGCGCAAAAATATGGCTCTTATGTACTTGTATCCGTGTGTACCACATCAGAGACTTGAAAAGAGTTGTCGAGCCAAGTCTCTCACTGCTTACACAAAGCCATATTCCTCCTTTTATATGCGTCTCCCGCATTTTTAGATAATATTCTGACTTTTAAATAAGCCCCGAAGGTCGGACCAAATTCACATCTCGTTGGTCACACATTCTTCTAAACCCCGGATAACTGAGGTTTTTCATTTTTCGTTTTTTGGGCCGATTTCGCCTTTGCTATTTCTACGGCCGATTCGCCCGACATCGTCACGATTTAGTACCTAGAATTGCTCACATAAGAAAACTGACTCAAAACCCGTCATCGGCGCAATGAATTACCATGGACAACACAGTTTTCTTGTTTTTTGCATTTGGACCGATTTCGCTAGTTTCCACGGCGGTTCGCCCGAAATCGTCACGATTCAGTATTTAGAGTTGCTCACATAAAAAAACTAACCCAAAATCCGTGATCACCGTATTGAATTACCCTGGGAAACACCCTTTTCTTGTTTTTCGTTTCTGGACCGATTTCGCCAAATTCCACGGCTGATTCGCCCGAAATCGTCTCGATTCAGTATCTAGAGTTGCTCACATGAAAAAACTAACCCAAAATCCGTAATCAGCGCATTGAATTATACTGGAAAACACCGTTTTCTCTTTTTTGTTTTTGGACCGATTTCGCCAATTTCCACGGCCGATTCGCCCAAAATCGTCACGATTCAGTATGTAGAGTGCTCACATAAGAAAACTAATCCAAAATACGTAATCAGCGCATTGAATTACCCCGGACTACACCAGTTTCTCATTTTTTGTTTTGGGACCGATTTCGCCAATTTCCACGGCCGATTCGTCCAAAATCGTCACGATTCAGTACATAGAGTTGCTCACATAAGAAAACTAACCGAAAATCCGTGATCAGCGCATTGAATTACCCCGGAATACACCACTTTCTCATTTTTTGTTTTTGAACCGATTTCGCCAAGTTCCACGGCCGATTCGCCCGAAATCGTCACGACTTTGGTTATTTAACAGCTATTCCTTTGACTTTTTTTAAAAATAAAGGTCAAATTCAAACTCGCCGTTGTTGGTTACCCCTAGAAATTGCTTTATTTGTCAAATCATGCGGATGCGCGAGCGAGCGAAGCGAGCGGACAGCGCATCACGCATTATATGGCTGAATATGGACCTGCGCGCGTTTTCAAAATTTAGTCGCTGTCCTGCAGCAACTAATATACGTGCTGCAAACTTGATACTGTGCACACGTAGAGACCTGCCAAAGTTGCAAACTGTGCCGAAGAAAAATTTTCGCCAGACTTCTTTACGTACGTTCTAGACGCGAATTACCTATTCTGAAAAGTTGGTTACTTATTCTTCTGTCTCCTTTTTTTTTTTCAGCTATGTAATCAATATGTGTTCGCCCTTTCAATTTTTACCTGCAACATTTTGACAGGTGAACAAAAATGTTTCCTGGGGTAATTCCATCCGGAGATTTTGCAAATTGGGTTAATTTTTTACCCAGACCCTGTTTTTGGGTAAAAAATTGGGTATTTTTAAAAGTTCGCAGGGTTTTCACCTGGTTTTAAGTGTTCGCCCTTTCAATTTTTGTCTAAAATTGTTTCATAACCGAACAAAATAGTTTCCTAGGGTAATTTCATCCGTAGATTTTGAAAATCTAATTACTTTTTTGCCCCGACTATTTTTTGGGCAAAAAATTGGGCACTTTCAAAAGTTCGGAGGTTTTGACCTGGTTTATCGCAGCAGCTGGGCTTCGATGGCTGACAGCGGCCATAGGACGTATGACCACGGTTTTCTAGGCTCTCATCGAGCTGCAGTGTCAGCGTGCGGCGCAGTTTGCACTCACGCTGCAACACATACTGGTGCATCATGAGCTGTCGATCGCAAACATCGACAGGGTGGTACGTTGCTGGTGGTGGTGGTTGTCCTGGTTGTGGTGGCGGAGGTTCACTCCTTTCTGGATGTGGAATATATGGTGCTGTGTTTGTCAACACAGTGTCTGGGTTTTGCTTAAGAAAGCGTACGACCTTGTCGTATTCACCATAGATTTGTGCGAACGACAGTCGCAATACTGGGTTTGAACGAATGGTACCCAATGTTGGGTCTTGTGCTGTGTTTTGCTGCAGACTGCAGTGTCTATCGGTCCTTCGTCAACTCGGTTGACGTATGCCAAACCGACGTCGACAGCCGCGCGGTACGTGTGCGTACCGCGGGTGGACATGCTGTGGATGCAC